>JAWMRA010000113.1:105000882-105061943 GCA_035584735.1 Pseudotriccus pelzelni
AAAGAAAAGAAAAGAAAAGAAAAGAAAAGAAAAGAAAAGAAAAGAAAAGAAAAGAAAAGAAAAGAAAAGAAAAAAAAGAGATCCAGACTTTCCCAGACTGGTAGAAACAAGCACTGAAATGTTAAAAAAAAAAAAAAAAAAGTTTCTTAATATTGACAGATAGGGTTTGTCACAGAAGAGACCAGAGACCAAATGAACACATATGTAGTCCATGAAGACTTGCCTGTAAAATAACAATTTATTTTAATACTTAAAAACCACACACAATCCAGTGATAAATGTCAATTACCAATAATCAGCATAAAGTGCCAAACAGCCATACAATTTTTTTTTTTTTTTAATAAACAAAACTTATTGGAATGTCTCTTAATTTGAATACACTGTTCAGAAAGCCAGCATTTAAAAAAATATGCTCTCAAGTTGAGATTTGTTCTCTCACACCAGGACATACGAAGACTTTGAAGTACCACTAAAACCACGTCGTGCATACCGTCAGTTTGACGTACTGCCATCTTTCTTTCTTCTATTTTTTTCTTTTTTAAATAAGTCCACAAGTTACAAACTTTCTCACAGCGGACTAGACCACAAAGTAATAAAAAAGGTCTCCATATCCCATCAACACTGGTCTGTCACGAACATCAGGGACCTGTGGGTCTAAGGTCTAGATGCATTTTCTACTGCATGATAGGATTCCCCACTAGAGAGACTTAGGTCATTTCCAAACATTACTTTTCTTCTCCTTTTCTGAAAAGAAACCAGCAAATGAGGTTTGCAAGTTGCCCTTCTGCTTGTCCTAATGATGCTGTGATGAGAAACCACCATTTCAGTTCTTAATTGTCTTCTGGAATTCTCTGTATTTCCTGAAGTGTAAAAATAAGAAGCTTTATACAGTCAAAAAAAAAAAAAAAAGTATAAAATAAGAGGTTGGATTTTTTTAAGTAACACTTTTGGAAGCTATGATTTTGGGTTTTTTGGAGGAGAGAGGGAGTGGGAAGGGGGGTCTTATGGGGTTTTGTTTGGCTTGAAAGAGATTCCTGTCCAACACGTGAGCACCACCTTTTGGCATAAAGTTTATCAAAGCCACATAAGTCAGCTAGCACTCTCTGTATCATTCATGTATATTTGAAATGCAAAATAATCTTTTCACCCACAACTTAGGAAGTTAATTGCTTGGATGGGGGATTTCAGGGGTGTGGATTTTGCCCTTTTTAAAGTACAAACAAAAACAAAGCACAAAGTCCAGTGCTCCCATCCTGAAAGTTTTGTTTCTGCTCTGGTTTTTGTGTAAAGTCTGAAGGGGAAGAAAAGTTCATAGATGTTGGATATTCAACACTTAAGTTTGGCAGGTTTCAGTTCCTTTACTTGCGTGTGCAGTGTCTTGTGGACGGCTAGTGTTCTGGACTGGCAAAATCCTTTCCCGCATTCTTGACACTTAAAAGGCTTTTCTTTAGAATGGATATATCTAGAGAGAGAAAAACAATTGAGACATCAGAAATAACCAGCCAAACTCAGCAGTGAGTTACCTAGGGAAGAACCTGTTGGAGATGTTTTACACCTACTGCTGAGACAGAGAATGCTGGTGTGCCGAGCTTGGGTAATTGTCTGTATGTGTATATGCAAGAAGAGAGGGATTTGCCAGAGGCTTATAGAGTACCTTGCTTAGGGATAAAGAGTTTCTCTCTTACTTTGGGAATCTCAGGCTGTGTGTCTTCCTGACACTTCTGGATGAACCCGAAGGCAGAGGACACAACATGATGCAAATAGAGAGTGAAAACCTCTGTGGAAGCTAAGAAGGAGGCTGTGAGAATTGTTTTTGTGAAGTGAGTGAGATATGTCTTCCAAAGTGAGTTGCCTGAGCTCCTCCACTAGCATTGGGCAGAGGAAAACTTAGAGGGAACACTGATGGCTGGCCAGGGACTTAACTTCTCTTACAAACATCTTCATGAATGTAGATGGGTAACCAAGAGAGTACAAACACACAAAGAAAAAAAGGAAAGGAGAAGAAAAATTGTTACCTGTGATCCCTCAGGTGATCCTGTCTTCGGAAAGCCTTGTGACAAATGTCACATGTGTAGGGCCGTTCATCTGTGTGGGTTCTTTCATGGATCAAAAGGTTGTAGGACTTAGTGAAGTGCCTGCCACAGAATTTACACACAAACTCCTTCTTGGTTTTGGACGGTAACCTTCCCCGTGTTGGTTTCTTCTCTGGAGAGAGTTTAGTCACCTCAAGCAAAGACCCCAGCCCTGCGGGTGAGCCTTGACTGTCTGCCTGTCCCAGTTTAGAGTGGTCCTCTTGTGTGGCAGCCACTGCTAAGTTGGCAAAGTCAAAGCGGGGTTTGGCTTTGAGGGTCACATTGGTAGCCTCTTGCTTGGGCTGGATGACATGTGGAAAGAGTGGGAAGGTCGGCAGCTGGAATCGTGCGTCCACCAGGCTCGAGACGCTGGGCACTTTGGAGAAGGAGGAGCGGGGCAGGTGCATGGCCGGGTACCCCAGAGTCCACTGGTGCAGGTGCACAGCGTGCAGGGCACTGAAGCCATAGAGGTTGGAGAGGTGGTCGGAGGGCACGGCCGGCAGCCCGTTGAATGCTTGCAGGAAGGAGTAGTTGGTAAGCTGGAGGGAAGGATGGATAGGCACTGGGGCTGGCAGGGTTTTACTTCCCATGGTGGCCGCTCAGGTGGAGGATCTTGGGAACAGGGGAGGAATATATCTGTAAAATACAGATGGAGGGGGAAGAAGGAGAGGTAGATTTATATGAAGATAAAAGCAGAGGACATTTCTGACTCACCCCTCATTAACATCCTTCTCCAAAGTCAGAGCAGGGGGCTCCCTGTGACTTAGAGAGGCCTGACCAGCTCTTGCCTACGAGTGCATCCCCAAATTCTCCCTCTCCCTTTCTCTCCCCTGTACACAAATGTTGTACTCCATCCACAACTATTCACTGCTCAACAGCATCCCTGTCTATGCAGACTCCAATGATCCTCTGCATGTGAAGGTCAAGAGATGCCATTTTGGCCCACAGTGCTCGGGCTTCTCCCATGCAATTTAAAATCCCTTCCTGGGTGACCTCAGCCTTTACAAAATAGTGGGATACTTCTCACTGTGTCTGTCCACAGAAACTGCCTTTAACCCTGACTCTTGAGGTGGTGTGGGGAGGGGGTGTAGAGTTTGCTGCCCCTGGGTTGTCCTGCTCCTTGCAGTCCGGCCTCAGCCAAGCCTCGGAGGTGATGGAGGCAGCTGGGTGCTCGGAACTGCATGTCCTTCCTCATTCAAAAAAAGAAAATAATTTTAGGGAAAAAAAACATTATGGGGAAAATACCAGCCAACAGCATTCCCTCTTGTATACTGCAAAAAGAAATAGGAAAATGGTGACTTTGGGTGATGAATCTGAAGTGCCATTTGCTCTCCCCAGGGTGAAGTGCCTGGCTTCAAGCCCACATCCTAATCTAAGCAATCGCTTAATTAGAAGCCTTCAAAAAGCAAAGAGGCAAGGGCTCCACAGACCCTTCCCATGGAACACCCAGCCCACCAGCTGCAGGGCCACAGCCCTTCACTGGGCTGGGTGCCACCCCTTTGCTCTGTGTTTCAGGGTGCTGCCAAGACCCCAGCCTCTCCTCTGGGCCAGATCTCTACCCATTCCCACCCCACAAGGCGGAGGGGAAAATGCTACAAGGCAGCAGCATCAAGTCAAATCTGGCCCTGTCTGAAAATTCAGCCTCTGCTGCTGTCAGCCATTTGGTAGTAGATGCCTCCAGAGGGTTATTGGTGGGGATACAGCTTCCACTCTTTGAGGGTGTGAGAGAGCACCCACGGCTTTTGGAGGCATCCCATCTCTGCAGCCCAGGGAGCCTCCTTCTCACTCCACAGCCCGCAGGTTATATTCATTTTGCCCCCTGGGAAACTCTGGAATTTGCCTTCAGTGGGGCTGTTTTCTGGCAAGATGCCCATGAAGTCCCCACAGGATACTCGTGAGATTCCCATAGGTTTGCTGCAGGATTTCTGCAGGATCCACATAGGGTCTTCATGAGATCCCTATAGGCTTCCTGCTGAGCGACCATAGGTTCCGCACAAGATCCTGTCAGGGTCCACACTGTACTCAGACTAGAGTTCATGCCCATGTGAAGAGCAATACGGCTTTGGAGAAATGGACCCAGCAAAGTACTGCAGAGCAGCAATTGTCCCTCTGGGCTAGAAGTGTAGGGGAGCTGGAAACTGGTGGTGAAAGAGGTCTAAAGACCAGGGAAACAAATCTGATTTATATGTAGGCTATTGCCTGGACAGAGGAGCTGCGGCTGGGAGGGTGTGAAAGGGAGAAGCTTACTCTGGGCAGCTCTGTACTCTGGACCCACCTTTCAAACTGCTTTACATAAATCAGCAGCAGGAAGAGAGGTTCAAACTTTAGAGGAATTCCACTGCAATGACCCAGATTAAGAGATTGTGTCATTTTTCGTTTTTCAATTGGATACATTTTGGATAGTGACTGATAGAAAAATGCATACATTATATTTTCAATTCTCCTCCTTTTCCTCTTTCTTTTTCCTTTTTCTTATTTTTTTTTTTTTAGTCTGATGAACCAACAAGACTGTTTTGGTTTTCTACAGGACATATACTTTTACTTAGTTAGTGCTGCCTATACGCTAACTGTGTCCACATCACAGCACAAATGCCTCAATTGATGACCCCAAAACCAAAGTGTACAGAAAACTCTCTTATCTGAGTACCTGAAAATGTCTATTTCTGTCTGTCACAACGGCTCCGTGTCTATTTTCCTGTCTAGGTAGCTCTAGATCTCTTGAGCATGAAACAGGCTATTGCAAATGAAGGAAAGTTTGGGGTATATCCCTCTTTTTTTCTTCATATCCTCAGAAATTATTTAATATGGGATATATAAGCAAAAAATCTACTATGTCAATGTGGGTAAATTCTCGATCAATAACATTTAAAAAATTCCCCCAACAAAGAGTGGGGCAGAAACCAAGTAGAAATACAGCTGGGTCATAATAGCATCCATTGCACCCACGGAATTTTCTTGTTTGCTGTCTCTTTTTTTTTTTTCTAAAGCAGTTCTGTTAAATCAAGAGGAGGAAAAAAAAAGATGAAAAAGAAAGAGAACAAGGCAAAAAAAAATAAAAAAGAGAGAAGAGAAGAAAAGAAAAAGAAAAAGAAAAGAGGAGGTAGGAGCAGAGTTTTCACGTTACTACAAGTTTCTTGGCACTTTTCCAGAAATGTAAGCTACACTTTTGCTCTGTACGACCGGGATAGTAAAAAATACAGATGAAGAGGAGGGTATTTTATAAAGAAGTCCCCTCGCTTCGGGACATCAAAGCAAACGTGTTTCACAGCACAGTAACTCTCTGGTCTCCCGCTTGCCCGCAGAGAGATCAATGTTTCTTTGATTTCGGTGTCACCTCCACCTTTAATTCTGCTTCATGTAAACAGATCGTTATCAGGTCTTTTTTTTTTTTTTTTTTTTTTTGTTAAACAGAAGAAGACCCCGAGAGTTCTCTGCTTGAATTCTCCTATCGCAAAAAAACTGTGCGGGTTTTTCTTTTTTTAACACAAAGTAGCTCGGTGAGTAATTAAGAACAAACCACTTGTGTTCTGACTGAAACAAAACCCACTTATGCCAAGATAAATTTACCCTGCAAAATAGGATCATAAACTTGAAAGACTACATCTGTCTCCAGCTTTCTTACCCTTTGTCCTGTTTGAAGATACGGTAATGCTATTGTCCAGTTGCCATTGTTTTAAGACCGTTGTAATCTTAACCTTTCAGATTAAATTCTACCTACTCTATATGCCTGAAAAAAAAAATCTACACAGTTTCTGGGTAGCATAGCAAGTGGCGAAATTAAATGGATTTTTAAATAATCTTATGGGTTGTCGGTATTTTTCCTTTTTACACTGAATTATCAATTTCCGATGTGTCCTTTGAAAGGGATATTTGTTACATTAAATACCTGACTCATAAATAATGAGGTTTGCTAATTAGTTCCACATGGAAGAATGGAGGAGGTAAATTACCCTGAAAACGTTGCTTATTTTTACAAACATGATAAAGTAGCGGACATAAAATGATGCATTCCTGCCGGAGCCTCAAACTACAGTAATCAGGTTCATCTGTCAAAAAAGTTCCCCGGTTTTGCCTGAATCTTTTAAAGTCTGGTGCAGCATTTTGCCACTAGGTCGGCTATTTATTTTGTCCCCTTTGAGGGAGGTGAACTTTCCCTTCCTTAAGTTAAAGCGAGTAAATAGAGCTTACAATTTATCTGTGTTTGGGAAACTAATTGGAAAGGGAATAAAACTGCCCTTTCGCTCCACATTATTCGAGCGTGATGCTCTTGAGGAATAAAATGCATTGTTCAACACCGATTTATTCAAAGTATTAATGAAGTGTGCAGAATCTATTAAAGCAGGTTTATTCGGGGCTAATTGAGCGTGAAAGAGTTAATTGCTAACATTAATGAGGACTGGAAGGACTCAGTCAGCATGTGCCTTGGATATCTCCCTTCCATCCTTATAAAATCATCATTCGCATTTTATCACGAAATCGGTGTTGACAAGGCTCCCCAGACCACCATTGCGAGCGCGGGTGAATGCGGTGAGTTTTAGTCTCGCAAATAATAATAATAATAAGTAATAACCGGGGTCCGACTGCACCAGCGATCGCTACGCTGCCTGGGGCAGCCTTTATCCAAAGCGACAGCAAAAATCCCCGGGTCCGGCCCCTGGAGGGACAGCGAGTACGAGGCCACGGGCTGGAGTACAGCCCCAAGGCGGGCGCGGGTGGCAGCCGTGGGACGGCCACAGGGGCCAAGCTCCTCCACCTTCTTCCTGCACAAGTTTTTAGCTAGGTTTGAGGGTATTTGGTATATGTTTTTGTATCCCCCCCTCGGGTGTAGAAAGGTCCCCAGAACAAGATTCACCCTCTCTTTCCCCCTAGAGAAACGTCCGGTGGAGGTACAGAGAAACGTCCCGTGCGGACGAGCAAATCGTCCTCCCTCTCTCCCGGCGACAGGGAGGATTTCTCCTCTCTGTACTCCTCGCTTGCCACGGTCACATCACGCACGGCAGCGGGTGGGGCTCAAATCTTTGCGGTGACAGTGCCGGGGACAGGCAGAGTACGGCGGCGCATCCCCGGGCCCGGCCTCCCTTAGCCGGGCTCCGCCGCGGAGTTGCCACAGCACTGGGGCCCCGAGACCGACGCTGGCTCAGGAGTCTGTTTCTCAGCTGACCTCGGACTTACTGAACTGGACCCACTGTGCACCTGTCTGGGACTCTGCCCTCATCGTCCTGCCCGGCTCGCGATTTATCGAACAACTCCCGCGGAGCTACGATAATCTCAATAATGCTCGATTTTTATAGGTTCCCTCCCAAAAGCCAACTATAACAACCATACCCTAATCCTCGGCTTTGCACTGACACTTTATAGTCTCGGTCTCAAGAGAAGCTTAGTCTCTCCCTGCGCTGAACTTGTTTCGATCCATTCAGACAAATATAAACATCAGGTTCATTTCTATCACGGCCTTGGGAGGAAACAGAGAAGGCTTCTCGGATTCTAAAACACTAAAAATGGAGTTGTAAGAAGAGAAAAGGGAAGAAAAAAAAAAAAAAGAAAAATTAAGAAAGAAAGAAGGAAAGTCCCATAAATAAAGAAGGAAAGGAAAGAAAAGGAAAGAAAACCCGATAATAGAAAAGAGAAAAGCTGGAAGTTCAAGTCCTTAAAGGACGTGTAGGCTTCTGTTTTGCAGCTTGTATGTGTCATTTTTAGCTCGGGTTAAACACACAGCTCCTCCGCAAGGGGGGAGAAACACTTTGAAAGAGGAGGACAAATCTTTAAATAGCATCCAAATATCCGAGATCCATGTGAATGCTTACCCCAGCCCTCCGCCCACCCCAAGGAGAACAGTCCTCCTCACGTGAACCACTATTTCCACGCTTCTGCACCATCCAGGGGATGGTGGGAGCGGATTGGGGCAAAGAAATAAAGGAGGTAAAGGAAGTGTTTGGATCCATATCCCCAACCCCCGAGTCCTGGCAAAACAAAAACCAAACAGAATGAGTTGTTCTTTTTATTTACCTATTCCCGATCTGTGCTCCACCGCTGGCAGCAGTTAAAAGATCCTGGGCTAAATTGGAGCTGGTAAAATAAAATAGTGGAAAAAAAAGGGGAAAAAAAAAAAAAAAAAGAGGTTGGGCTAGGTCAGTGTCTGCGCTGGCCCTGCTGGGCACAGCTCTCCCCACACACCCCACTGCTCCTCTGACGGGTACAGGCAGATCCGAGCGGGGCCAGGTGTCCAGGTGCTCCGGCCGGCGGAGCCGGAGGTGCTCTCCCTGCTCCTGCTCCCGGCGCCGGCTGCGTGCGTTGGAGTGCGAGCGCGCCCGGGAGCAGTCGCGCTCAGACTGAACCGATCCCTTCCCTCCTGCCTCCTCCTTATTTCAACCCCCCCCTTCCAGCTCCCCCCTCAACCTCCCACCGCACTCCGGGCATGCGCACGCGGGGAGAAAGTTTCTGGCTGGGAAGAACCAACTTTTCAACCCTCTTCTCCCGGAGGCGCAGCAGCCCGGGGCTCGCAGCCCGCAAACCTCTCACCTCGCCCCCCACTCCGCTCCCGCAGCCTCCCCCAGAGCATCTCCCCAGGGCCTGCTACGCGCGGCTCCCCGCGGCGGAGCGTCTTCCCGGGGGGTGCGGGGGTTTCCCCGAGCAGCTCCGCGGTGGAGGGGACGCTCCCCCGGCCCTGCCGCTCTACACCGCTCCGTCCTGCACTGCTCCGCACCGCACGGCTCCGCAACCCATCGCTGCCGGCCGGCCTCGCTGCGCCCCCTCCCCGCCGAGTCGAACCGCGGGACAGGACTCACCGGGACCTGCCCTGAGGGCAGGACGGGGAGCAAGGCTGAGAGAAAGAAAAAAAAAAAAGTGGGAAGGGGATGGAGGGAGGGATCTGCTCCTGCTGAATGGATTTTGAGGATCGCAAGTTGTTCTGCCTCTCTGAGGAGATCCTCCGAGAGGATCCCGGGAGCCGCTTACCTGTGAGGGGTCCACCCCCGGTTTAGAGCCGCTTCCTCCCCACGCCCTATCATCCCTCCTGGTCCCCACTTTCCACCCCAGCGCCCCTGTCCTCGGTGCCTTCCTGCTGTCCCTCCCCCAACGGACCGGAACGGTCTCTCCCCGCACCCCGGAGGGGTTCCACGGCGTGCGAAACGCCTTGGATTACCCGCGGCTCGGGAGCCGCAGAGCCTTGCTCAGGTCCGGGAGCAACTATCCGGGCGACGCAGCCAAAGCAAAATAACCCTCGAAAGAAAAAGGTTAAACGTGCTTTATAATTAATCCTGAGGCCGTAATCTCCTCGGCTATTTGTTTTTCTATTCATCCATCCGTTCACACTCCTTTAGATCCGTGAAGGGGGAAAAATTGCTTGAGTGTATTACACTGTCCAGAGGAGCCAGGGTAATGTAATACGCAAGCGAAGACAGATCCGTCAGGATAACACGGTACCGTACTCAGGGATACGCATATGGTTTTTTATTGTTCATGTCACTCCAGTTGTTATACTGATTTTTTACTATCTCTGAAGGAAAAGCAAGCAAACAAATAAAACTAAAATCAACAAAACAGTAACTAGAAAACACTACATTCATGAACATGACGGTAGCGTGGTGAAGTAAGCTCTAGCACTGCCATTTCATCCCCAAATCCTCTCTATTTCCGCAGAGAGTTTGGGGTCCAGCATTGCTCACTGTTCTAGGCAGGCGAAGAGATTTTCGTTCCCTCTTTTTGTAAACAAGTGGCATTTTTATGAAGCAGAGGCGAAGCAAAGACGTTTGTTTATCCAGGTTTCTTCAGTTCTCTCGCATTTCATGATGTTATTTTCTTTCCCTCTTTCTTTCTTATTATCCTTCTCCCCCCCCAAAAAAAAACCCCAAAAACAAAACACCAAACCAAAAAACCACAAACCAAATCAACAAACAAAAAGCCCAACCAAACCCCAAACCTTGCATTTTCATTCCAATCAAAAGTGTGATTATGTGCTCGATGCTGTAAGTTGACATCTTCAAATAAGTTTGCATTTTCAGATATAGTTTTAAATCCTGTTGTCAGAACATGAATGTCGGATTCCCAGGTGTCCCCAGACCAAGACACAGACTGCAGATATGCTCTTCTAACTGGACATTTCTTTTTTGCTATAGGAAAAATCTTGGTATAGCCGGGGGTGAGCTCATGCACTAATAAAGCAAAAATCGCAATTCTCTTTAGAGAAGCAGCAAATTAGTTGAGACAGTAAACACAACAACAGAAATGATACCTGCACGTGCTGCCTTTAAGTGAACAAAATAAAACCCATGCATTACCAGTTACAAAGCTCATCATTCCGAAATAAATACTTAAACATCGAAATAAAGGGCAGTAAATTATCTCATTCTCTACGGGATAAGGAGACATAGAAAAATTATTCCCACGTGAAAATACTTTATAATTGAAACAGGTCGTTGAGATATTATTCTATTTCAGAGTATTCCTGAAAACTGCAACTGAAAGCTGCCTAGATAACGTGTCGCCTGATATTTAAGTATTTGTTAAAAAAAAAAATATTTGGACTTGTCAACACACTGGCGATAGAACTGAAGTTTCGGGTTAACTGTCTTGTTAAGTGCATTTGTTTCAAATATGTGGTGTTTTTAAGTTATGAAGGGTATGTTTTTCCAAAACTTTTATCCTCGGATCAATTTATATGATGTCCCTTGCTAATTTGCTTATGTCAACTTGCAACGGTGGGCAACTTATTACCGGGAATGGGATGCAAAACCACTATTAGCACTGAGACGAGGGGAATACACTACGCTTTTCCATAGTGGAGATCTGCTGTCGATTAGGAATGTTACAACTTCAAGAGAGTCGTAAAAAGTGAAGGCATCTGCTCCCAAAGCTAACCACATTTTCAGGATTTAAACGTGACAGCAAAACGCAATTCGTTTCAAGGCAAAACCATGGCTTGACTGGGGAGACAGGAGCCCCCATCCCTATTTCCCACCTGTATCCCTTTTCCAAAGCCATCCTCGTCCCTATTCTGTCCTACTTATTTGCAAGCCGAAGGCCACCCTGAGCTATGTCCCCCTTTTTCGGGAAACAGCATCCCGAACAGCATCAGGCATCCACCACACCGGGACAGCCTGCCCGGTGCGTGCCCGTAGAGCCGGGGCCGCCGCCGGGCGCTGCCGCCTCGCCCGGTGCCGTCGGTGCCGGTGCTGATGTCTGTACAGGTGCGAGTGACTTCGTGGCCACTGCGGAGCTGACTCAGGGGGCCCGGGGAGAATGAGGGCATTTCTCCGTCCCTCCCGTGGGAAGCCCGCTGCGCTTGTCGCCTGCTCTGTAACGACTTCTGGGCTCAAGGGCTAACCCTGCACAGCGCGGGTATTACTGGGGATCGCGCCTCCTCTGGTTTACGCTGCCGTAGGTGCGGGGCATCCCTGGATGCACCTACATGAGTGCTGGGAGAGGGTTGCACAGCCTGACTGCTGTTCCTCTTCCCTTCCGCAGCTGGCGTGCCCGCCTTCACCTTCGACATTCAACTTAACCTTTGCAAGAATAACGATTCCCGGCCCCATTCCGTACCCACGGGCAGGATAAAACTCCCTTTTGCTTCCATGGGACTTTCTCCCCGTCGGGGAACTGCTCTTGTCCCTTAAAAATTCTTTTACGGAGCAGAAACAACCATTCCACTCGCGAAGCATCGGCCGTAGGAGCCTCGTTGAGACTGCGGGGAACAGCCTGTGCGGCGGGGCAGGGACGAGCTTGGTGTGTTCGGCTAGTCCAGGGGCTGCATCGCCCCCGGAGTCCGGCGAACGCAACAGCGGTGGGTGGGGGGATGGCTGGGCAAAGCTGCCTCCACTCGGCAGCCCTGCAGCTCCCGACGCTGCCGGGGATATGCAGCGGGAGCAGGACAGAGCAGCCGGCAGCGCTCGGCAGCGGTTCCAAAGCCTCTTCGCTCCCGGAGCTTCACCGGGAGGATGGAGCAGCCCAGGCGGCAGACACGCAGCGAAGAGCAGGCACAAGTGCACTGCAGCGTCCCATTTCTTGTCCTCACGCCTCCCTGGGCAAGTTGTCCCCCCCGAGACAGGCCCCCAGTTATCTATCGGTGGCACCTAGGGGATATACATATATATATGTGTGTGTGGATATATATATATATGTATCTTTTCTGCTTTTCTTCTCTTTGCCTGATTTTTCCTCTTCCTCTGACTTTGGTGTCGCCCGCGGTGAAGGATTAGCGTGTGCGGGTTCTGCTCCCGCTGGAATGGCCCGGACTGAGATGAAAAGGCAGAGTCAGAAAAGGGCAGGACGGGGCACGGTCCCGCGGGGACCGAGCGTGGAGCGTGTCCGAGAACTGCGGGTGGTGGTGGGCACGGGGCCGGGCCCGGAGGCAGCACGGGCGCTCCCGCACACCCTTTCCCACACTGGCCCTCCCGTCTCTCACGACCTCTCTTCACTCTTCAGGTCCCACGTAGCCTTATTATTTTAATAGCTGCTAATTACAAAAAAAGGGAAGAATAGCGGCAGACAACGCGGGTGGAAACTGCTCCCGCGGTGCGAGTAAACGCTCTTCAAATAGTAACTCCCGCCTCCATCCCCCGAAAAGAAAATCGGAGCAGAGATGGATATAACGTTCTTCTGACAACTTTTGAGTTCTCCCTCCTTTTTTTTTTTTTCTTTCCCCAAACTTCTAGGGCTCCCTGAAAATAAAAAACAAACTTTGGAACATCTCCATTTTGTTAGCAAGGGGGAAATCGTTTTGGCTTGATTGTGATGTTGAGATGTGACCCAACGCTTTAACATATTGCTGCCCTTGTCTAGAGAGCTACTGCGGCGTGGGACCGGCCCGCGGGCCCCTAAGTCCCAGCTGACCCTCCGGCATCCCTGTCACCCCGCGCCCCGAGCAGCAGGCGGGGACAGCCCTCTGCCAGCAACTTCTGAGGAGCAGGAAAGAAAATCCAGAGCACAGAATAGAGCTATAGGGGATTTGTCTTCTTCAAGAATCACAATGGATTTTGCAAGAAACAAATTAAGTGCAAAATCTCCCCCCACCCCCAGCCCCCCGCCCCACACACTCCTTGTTTTCAAAGTGGTGTGAAGGCGTTTGTGTAAATGACTCCACTTTAACTTCCAGCCCCTTTAGATCACTAATAATGCCGTGGTGGTGCTGCTCACACTGGTGCAGTGAGAGTCAGCATTTCCATTATAATTTCCTATTTTCAGGAGTTTTTACAGTGGTCATAAAAATTCAATCCAGGCTCTAACTTGGCATCCCAGGGCTCCTCCCAGGAGTCATTTCTTTTTGTTGTATTTGAAAGAGGAAACCATTTATCTGTTTTTACATTGCAAGAGAGCAACAAAAGGAAGCAAAAGCAGGGTTTGCAGAACACTGTTGTATTTTATATTGCTTACTTTTCCTCAGCTTTACAGTATCTGCCATAGATGTTAAAGGAGTACAGTACACAATAATTAATAACATATGAAAAACCAGCAGGTTATAGAGAAAGTGGAGTCTGCAATCAAAACTGGTCATATAAAATACCCTTTATCATTCTGAAATGCTTCGCTTTTCTAAACTGATAATTTGTTAGCAATACATTCAAAATGTAATTTGATGCTAGGGGTCACTTTGATTTAAAATGAACCAATCATTTTGGAAATCTGAGACAGTTTCTGCGTGTGCTCATTTTTAAGGAAAAATTCTTAAAAGTACAGATGTTTTCACTGCAGATTTGAGGGGTCTATCCTCCAGTCCCCTTTAAGCAAGTATATGTATAACAGTCAAATAATCTTTGGATTTAGGTGTCCCTAAGTATTCATTTATATGATGGATTGTAATGGCTATATGGTTCCCTTGAAACCATTACATTCTATCAGGTCAAAACCAGCTTCTTAAAAAAGTTCATTTAATACAAGGGTGGCTGGAATGATTTGTGTACATTACATTTACTCACATCCAATTCCCATATCTGCTGGAAATTGAGTAAGGATTTAATGATCCCACAGGAACTGAAGGCTTTGGTGACATGAGTTCCAAAGAGGCCTATGAGACAAAGACCTGTGTGAATTGGGACACTGAAGTAGAATGCCAGTGAAGCCTGGACATCACATTATTGTGCTGTGGATTATGCCTATGCCATGTGTTTTAAAGAGAAATCCTTTCTCTACTGCTATAAAATATACATTTCTGCAAGCCTGGAAACTCAGTAGGGGTATCCTCCAACTCATCCAGCTCTGGTTTGGCCAGGAAAAAGGAACACCAAGACCAATATCTCATAGAGGTGAAAGCGTTACTTCTAGGTGGCAACAAAAGGTATGTAAAGATCTAAAGTTACATGTGTATACAGAAGTGTACGTGTACACTGGAAAACGAAATAACCTTTGTATGTATATGTAGATATAGAGAGAGATCAACACAGACAGCCTTACAGTATGCCAAAAAAAAGTAGGGGGACATGTATTCAAGACATGTCAGTCACCTTTATAATTTGAAATTTTTTGAATAACATGTAATTTTATACAGCTTGTATTTACTGTAGTTAACAGTTAAAGAAGAACTCCATAACTTTCAGTGAATAAAAGCAACATTTTCTTGCCATGGTCTGTCAATCACATGACTGGAATCAGGATTCCACAAGATTTTTCTTCCCTGGAGTGATTTCATCAAAGTGACATTGGGCTAGGAACCTCCAGTGGATTCAGCACTTCCTGAAACCAGGGAAAACTCATCCTTTGACTTCATTTACACCTGTAACTTAGTCCAGATGTGTTACCTTTCTAATTAAAGTGTTGCACCTGATTTAGGAGTGTTAGCTCCCAGATTCTTCAGATGGTGAAGGTAAAACCAACCCCTGTTGAGATCTGATTCACATTTCAGAGAAACGTTTACTTTCTTTTGATTGATCATATGCTGGTAATACACAGAGCCAATGGTCCCTATTTTAGGCATCTCAATTCATATCCTGCAGGCGAGAGGATGGGTACAAGTATTTTTTATTTCTATATTTTTATCAGTCTTTATCTTAGGAGTTAATGAAGTACATACCTGCAGTAGTTGATGGATCTTACACAATGCAACAAGAATCTTGTTACAATTAAAAAATAATAAAATTAATGTTCAGGAAGTGGCTGGAAAAGCTTTTCCTAGGACTTAATCACTTAATCAGCAACATTTAATGACAGAAATTCAGCATCTCCTTTAGGATTAGCAGGACTGGAGATAGCAATATAAACAGGACAGGACTCCAGGCTTTATATCCTAATTATCTGGGATCTTGTTCTGCCTTTGTCCACTGCATAGATCCAGGGATATGTAATGAAACAATGCTGTAAGTTCAGTCAGTTGCCAATACTTGTATCCCCTCACCCTAACAGACTGAACACTGGAGCCCAAAGGCACATTCAATCCTTGGGCTACAGTAGCGTGAGGGGAGATTCAACCAGCATTTATTTGTGCCATAGAACTCTGACAATCTTCCCAGCACTGTGACCTTTCCACGCCTTTGATACATCAGCTGGCACGCATGTCCAGCACAGAAAACAGGGAGAAGAGGTGCTGAAGGTTGGCTAGCTCCTGTACAGACACACTCTGCAGACTTAGACAGGCTGTTGGGGCAGCTCTGTTGGGTCAGACCTATGGAATCACAGCCTACAGCTCAGAAACGTGGGTGGTATTTTAAATATCCTGGGCCTGTGCCTTGGAAAGTCATCCAAGAAGGGCAGAACCTGACCCAGTAGTCAACGGGAGTCAATTTTAAAACCGGGTTTGGGTCATTCACTGTTTCAGCAAATATTTGGAACTGCCATTATTTCAGCTTCTGTATAGTGATGGGAATCCACTGAGAAGCACAAGCACTGGGGTCACCTTCCCCACTACAAACAAATATGTTGTCCAGAGCTGCTGATCCCATCTCTGCTGCCCACTCCCTTGGCTGCAGCTCTGCAGCTCATCACCAGCATGGCTGGCAGGCACAATGGCCAGCTCTCCACAGGGGAGAAGGATGTTTTTAATTCAATTACTTCAGCCCTTGGTCCTCTAAACCACATCTGTGCCACCTCTCTTCTGTAACAGTATGATTGACAGAGGCCAGTTGGTCCCTAGCCACATGTACTCTGCTGACATGGCTGCACGATGCTGAAGCAGCCATGGAGTTCCAGTATTCTTTCTCCCACAGAAAACTACGTGATTTTTTATGACTGACTTCAGTGACATTAATATCTAACAACTGCAGTACTGTGTCACTGAAGATTCAATTTCTTGCCTTGTACTCAGTGGAAAGGTGTTATTTTAACACAAAGTGTTGTTTTTAATAATATAGAATTGGTTTCTGGTTAAAATATGTAGAAACACTGATTTGGTGAGAATTTAATGATTTAGAACAACCCTAAAATGGTTTATTTAGGATAATATAGAAGAAACCAGAATTTTAGCTGTATAATCACTCACAATAGCTTTCCTGTTTTTAGCAGCCTCTAATATATACTAGTACTATAGAAAAAAAAAAGGCATTTTTTTTAGAGTTAACTTTCAAAAAGGCTATAAATTCCCTTTGAAACTACAGAGAAATAAAGCTAAACGATCAACTTAATGTCACAAAAGCAAAGGAAGCTAAGAGTCAAGTCAGAAAAACAATTTTCTGTCATACACAGCCATGCTGAAGAGCTACAGATAAAGGTCATCTAACGGGGGGGGGGGGGAATTTGGGCCCCCTTGTGCCATCAGGCAATCCTAAATACCAAATAAGCTGCAATACCCTGGTCCAAGGAGAATATTAAGTAGTGACAGAGTTTCAATCCTAACTGAGAACTTCCTGCTATTTTTGGTTTGAGGTCCGAACTTTAAGGTTATTTTGAGATAGGCTTCTGTATGAAAAACTGTAGGGATAATACAGTCAGGGCCTCACCGAAGAGACAGGACTATAAAAATCTCTTCTTGGAAGTGCAATCCTGAAGAAAACTCGCCACCTACTGGCCGAACCCCTCCTCGTGCTGCCCTTCTCCAACCAGTATTTGCTAAAGTTGTTATTTACCGGTTCACAGCAGCTGAAATCACCCACAGTTCATGCTCTCTTCAGTTAAAGCCTTGATTTTGTGACTTTCTGCCTAGAAGCAAAAAATCATTTTCATCTGTATGTGACACTTTTTTTGCACTGATATTTGAAAATAATACTAATCAAATGTTTCAGCATAAATAATAAACTCTCAAGGCTGAAATGTTTTTTGTACGAGTGAGTTTTGTTAAATGCTATTTCAAAATGTATATATCCTCTTCCTTTCCCTTATGATTACAACAGGAATCTTTGTGGTTTCTTTTGTGATATTTGTGTTGCCACAGAGTCTTTTATTTGTTGTTACTACTTTTATTTACTGTTATTAAATAGTAACTGGAGATTTTGACATCTCATTAGAAATAGTTCTCATTCCTGTAATGGGAAAGGGACCACCTCTCAATGCTATAGCTCACCATTTTATGACTTACCTTTTTTTTATGCTGATATTTTGGTAAGCAATACTAGACTATTTTGTAGAGATAACAGATTTTTTTTGTCAGTAGAATAATGTCCTCTTTTTTCCTTACTCTCTGTCCTACAGTCAGATAAACTAGATAACAGTTCCCATTGATTCCAGTCCACTTTGGGTAGGCCATTAGACAATAACCCAAAACACAATGTGAACATTCTTCAGAGCTAATACCGAGTTTACAATTTCTTGATGGTGTCTGTGAATGCACAAGTTACAGGGAAACCAAAAAATATTCACAGCCAGCAGGTTCTGGATCCATCAAGGGAGAAAGCAGTGAAGGCTGGGTTCATCCAGAGCCAGTGGTCAGGTGTCCCAGGAAAGGGGGCAGCACTCAGTGTGAGGCTGGTGAATAGCAAAGTATAGGAATTCAGCTATCAATACAGCCAACAAAGTGGAGAAGGAAAGGAAAACATGGATAGCTCTCCAAAATGGAAGAAAGCAATAGAGAAACAGGTGAGACTTAAACCCCATTACTTCCAATTTACATTACATTTAAATTTCAAATCAACACTTCACATCACAAAAATTACGAAAGTTTTGAAGTTCAAAAAAAATTGTAGGAAGCAGAAACAATGGAAGAATTAAAAAAGCATGTATATAACATAAAGTGTAAGCATAATACTGAGAAGTCAAACCAGAAATATTGGCTACAAGAGCCAAAAGACTTAAAAGACATTCCTCTGAATTCATTTAGAAAACAATGGGAAAAGTAGTCTAACAAAAAGGTGAACTCCAAACTAACAATTACTGCTCAATGTGTGTGGTAATAAGGATGATCAGGGAAAAGCAGCAGAACAAACAAATGCCATGGAAACAATTAAGGAGAGGATGTCACCAGTGTAATGGTGAATGTGAATGCTAAAACTAGGCTTTTCTACTGAAGAACGGGGCAAAATGGACTAAAGCCACTATGAATCAAGAGGGGTGGAATTAAGTCAACTGCTTTTACCAAACTTATCTATAGCTTTGTTCAAAGAACTTGATCCCTTCTCTGCTGTGGTATATCCATCTGTAAAATGGGGTTAAGAATGCTCACCTAACTGCCAGGGATTGTGTAAAGAAAAATATTAGATATCATATTTCACAGAGGGGAAAATAGCTGCTGGCAGCCTGCATTTTCTTCAACTTGACCTTGTCTCAGCTACTGTTATATTTTGTCCAGGTTTAGTCTCAATGTAATTTTTAAGCAATTTGGAGAGCACTGGTTTGGAACTGTCAGCTTGCCAAAATTACTTCCTAAATTGTGAATGTTTTAAAAAAACCTTGCTCACATAAAGCAGTGGTAAGCTTCTAAACAGCTAGCATCTCTTTGGGGGCAGATTTAGGGCAGGGCCAGAGTCATGGGTTTCTGACTTGAGGCATAAATAAATGAGGGAAAAGAACTGAAGAAAAGCAGAGGTCTCATGTCAAGCTGAATACAGTAATCTGCCTTTTGAGCAGGTGGCAGTGGTGACCAGAGAACAGGGATGGTTGACAGTGATAGCTGGGTATGGTTTTTATGTCCTTTCACATTTGAACAAACTCCAGCAGGGCCCAGAATTGAAGTGTTTCAGGGTTTGGATGAGGAGTTTGCATGGGAAAAACTTGACTTTGTTTTCTGACTTTCATGCTTTTACTTGCAGAATACCCATCTATGTCATAGAGCACATTGAAGCAGAGCTACAAAACAGCAGAAGCAGCAGCTGCTCTTCACTCATATCCTGGAGGTAACTTATCCATATCTTCATCCCACTTACATTCAAATGCCAGAGAAAGAAATCCAAGAATAAACAGTAATTTGGGTGTTACCACATTTGTTTTTGGCCAAGAATGCTTTAGATAAATTCTGTCAGAATAAGATGAATAAGAATAACTTTCTGTCCTCTTTCTAAATCTGATGGAAAACACTCAGCTGAGGACATAACGTATCTCTTGGAGATAGGAGTGGAGCCCCAAAATTGAATCTTACCTCTTCACTAACAGCTCTTCTCTGGTCAGGCATCATGACTTCTTCTGACTAGTTACTACTCTTTTATGATTATCACCCTCTCCCAAAGAAGAAAGGCAAAGCTGGAACCAGTTAATACTACTTTTCACATCTGTGGATAGTTATCCAAGAGAGGTAAATGCTTAAATTTCTTGATGTTCTTTAGAAGTTGTGGAGGCTGCCTTTTGAATCATGACTCAACATTATCCTTAAAGAGGGAAAATAACTTAAAGGTACAACTGAGACCTATAGTTACAGGAATGAACTGAGGCTAGAAACTGAACTCCAATGGTTTTCTTGAGTCAAGGAAGTTTGGTCCTCTGCTCTCTGGACAGATTTGTATCTTTGTTATGATTTAGCCCCAGCCAGCAATTCAGACCCCCGCAGCAGCTTGCTCACTCACCTCCAGTAGAATGGAGGAGAGAACTGGAATGGTAAAAATGAGAAAACTTATTGGTTGAGATAAACACTTTAAAAAGTAAAGTAAAAGCCCCACAAGTAACAAGTGCACAAGAAAAATAAACCAAGGAATTAATTCCCTAATTCAGTGGGCAGGCAGGTGGTCAGCCATCTCCAAGAAAGCTGGGATCCATCACACGTAACAGTGATTAGGAATATAAAACTCCGTCACTCCGAATGTCACCCCCTTCTTCTTCCCCTTCATATATATACTCCCCTTCTTCACTTTATGTACAGAGCATGCCGCCATATGATATGGGACATCTCTCGGGTCTCCTGGGGTCAACTGTCACATCTTTCTCCACTCCCAACTCCTTTTGCACCCTCAGCCTCCTTGATGGTAGAATGGGGTGAGGAGCAGAAAACTCCTTGGCTCTGTGTAAGTACTGCTCTGCAATAATGAAAATATCTCTGCATTATCAATAGTGCTTCCAGCACAAATCCAAAACACAGATCCATGCTAGCTGCTATGAGGAAAATTAACCCTATACCAGTCAAAACCAGATTAATTGTCTTCTGGTGGATTTCTTATGCATAATTGTAAAGTTGTTGAGAATTACTGGTGGGTTTTATCCATATTTTTATCCCAATTAGAAAGCCACTTCAGATTCTAACATCCCACATCTTACATCTCATGAGCAGTTTATTATACCTGTACGTTCTGTGCTAATTTAAACTGTTTATCTTCATTGATATTCCTCTTTCTTGGCTTTTGTATTCTAAGGTAAACAAATTCTGTTCAGAAAGGTGAATGCCCCATGTTCCGACTTTATCTTGGTGAACTTTCTCTCCATCTGCTTTGTTTTAAATTTGTGGTCTTAACAGCGGCTTCTACAGCAATACAAGTGCCAAAGGTATTGGTACCCAAGCTATATGGGCATGCAGTGTTTGCATATACAGTTACATTTATCCATACAAACAGACTTGGTCAACATACATCATCTGAAATACAGTTTCCTTTGAAGTAAGACTGTGCTATTCACAAACCAGACAGTTGTACAATTTAGCTATTTTTCCCATTCAGTTGACCTGAACAATGCTGATTAAAAGTCTGCTTTCTGAACAGATACATCCTGTCAGTGTACACCTCAGTACTTGCAGCCTTGCAGTGCTCAGTCCAGCTGAGTGTCTTTCCTCTCAACAAAGATCTTCTTGAAGCTGTCTCATCTCTCTCTTAGCTCAACGGAGAGGGTTTACCGAGGAAAGAGAGTATAGAAAAGGTTATAATTTTCAAATATGAGATCCTTATTGTGGCTGACTGTACCTAAGCTCCATTTCTTCCATTGAAATTCAGACGATCCTGTCCATGCATTGGGACTGGTCATGTTTCCATCTGGGGGCCATTAGCTTCTTCCATTAATGTTTGCCATGAACACTGTAAGGCTAATTCAAACCAAGAGGACAACTGCACCTGCTTCCTCTCATCCAACAGGGCAGCTGAGCATCCAGGTGTTTGTAGCTGTGGTTGAGTTTAAATGTTTTCCATCTACTTCTCACAGGAACTAACAGTATTGCATTGCAGTGACCATACAATCCTGACTTCCTGTCTTACAGGACTATAGTATCCTTTTCACCTTTTTTGTCATTGTCAAAGATCTTCCCATTATTTTTTTTTTTTAATTAAGAGTGCATCTGTACTTTTTTTGTTTTTACTTAGTACTTTAGATTTTTAAAGTCAGTGTTTAAGTCAACTGTTTCTAGATTTAGTGGAGCTACTGTATTGCTAAAGGAGATGCTTGGGAATAATTGACTGAGCTTAACTTTTCAGATCAGATGAAACTCTTATATCTCACACTTCATGACATTTTACATGTGGATTCTGAATGGAAGCTCTTCCTAATCTGGCTTTATTTTAAATTATTTGATGGATGACATACTAAATTTTTCATCTGGCAATGAATTGCACACAAGCTGTTTGCAGAGGAGACTGCTTTGTGTTTTCACATGTTCATTAACTTTCTGATCATATATTATTGTTCTACTTTGACTCAATACATTGTGTTAGAGCTCTCAGCATGGGCATGTAAGCCTTAGACATTTTTATAGGACCCCTACTTTCCCCAGATTTCCATGAAAACAGAATTTCAGTCTCTAAAAGATTCTTACAGAATATAATGATAAAAAAAATGAATAAGAATCCTTAGCCAAATGCTTCCTCTCAGATATTATTTTTATACTATTTACACAGCCTGATTTTTGACTGTCAGACTGAAGATTCACTACAAAGCAATCTTCTACAGTGGAGTTTTCCTACAGTCTCTACAACTTTATAAGGGTAGTCATCACTGTATTACATTAGACTTATATTTCATGTGTGATGGAGTCTGTGAGCATTTCCCACTCTGATATATGTATAGGATTTAGTATGATCTAAAAAACCAGATGATACAGGGAAATTAGTTAAAAGATTTTTTTTGTTCAGTTTATATTTACTTGTTTGTTTTCTTTCTTGACTTAAGTTACCAAGAGAGTCATCCCTGGTAATCACCAGTAATTATAACTGAAATACTTCTGTTTTCTGAGGAGAAAGTGTGAAAAGCAACAGGGAAGAGCACTGTGTTATCCAGTATTAGAAATCTGCAGTGTAGGAGTTTGCCTGTGGAGTAAGTTGCCTTGGAATCAGTGGGAAGAAGCAGGCAGTCACAGTGTGCTATTCATCTAACCTGTTTCAAACCCCATTGTTTTAGCATCTGCCACAGACAAATACACTCCTGCTATATTTGGAACAGAATCACTCTCTCATATTGCTTGTAGCCTTTGGGCTCGCAGGATATAAGATGGCGGAAAGCATAGCCCTATCCTTTCCTCATTTGATCTATAACTCCTTGGTCGATGCTTCCAGCAAGCTTTGCCAAGTAATACCAGTGGGTAGGGTTTAAGCCTTTGCAATGCACCATCCCATCTGGTAACACTTGGCCTGAACCCACCAAATCTGTTGATTCATGTTTAGTTTAGTCAGGGTGACTCTATGACTCGATGACTTCTGTTAACCATATTTTTCTTGAAGATGTCATTGGAAAAGGTGTCACCTAAACTCCTGATTGGCCTTTGTCCGGAAATTTCACCCGGACAAAGTATTCACTTAGGGTCTGTGTTTAGTCCCGTTTAAGGTCAAAGGATAACATTTCTTACAAATGTCAGAAAAAGAGGACCCAAAGGAGGGATTTCCTTCAGAGAATGGTTCCAATATCTAGTTTCATGATCAAGCACCATTTGTTGATGCACAGAGGTACATTTGGGTGTTGGTATGTGTGTATATGTGCATATATGTATATGTGTGTGTGCACAGAAGAGTAGCACACATTGCCTTCTTCCACTGTCAGTCTAATACTTCAGGTATTTGCACACATGGTGGGAGCAGAAGGTTCAAATGTCTTCAGACTGGGGTGGATCTGAAGCAGTGTCTTAGGTACAAGCAATATAATAAGAGATGTTTACCTAGTTCCCATCTATTTTTAAAGAAAAGTGATTGTGCAACAAGCTCAGCATGCTAAGTATGCTCAGATTATCTACCTTTCATGTTCTAAGCATTATGTCTATAGGTTGGACTCAGTACTCAGTAGTCCTGTTTAAGATACTGTCTTTGTTAGCTACAGAAGCACTCTAAAGTCAAAACATTGTTTTACCTGGGTTTTGGAATTAGGAAAGCTGGAATCATTCTATGAAATGTGGAATCTTCAGATGAGACTTAGTCAGACACAGTTATCTTACTCTCAGTCTTCACTTGTTTCAGGAACAAGGAGGAAAAGCTTTTTCCCTCCTCAATTCTAAGACTGTTCAGACTTCTGTTAATTTTATTATTTTCCCCTTCCTTGCTATTTGCACTTACACACTTGCTATCTCACAGCAGCTATTTTATTTCTCAGTATTTGCCTTCAGTGGACTATCTTTGGCAGGGGCAGTGAAGACATGGACATATTGAGGAGGTTTGTCTGTGGTGGGAGCAGAGTCAAAGACAATTAACAGGGGAGTTTGTGCAGAGATTTCAAAGCCAAGTGTTGAATGCAAAAGTGTTTACAAGGCGAATCCTCTCCATCAGGCAAGGGAGTAGATCCCCACACAACTGTGCATGTGCTGGAGAGAAAGTAGGGGAGGTTTGTGTGTGTTTAGGCTGTTTGGACAAAAACTAGCCTACCCTACCCTCCAAGGCTAAGGGGTGTAGGGGGCAAATTGTGATTCTTTTCTCTTGTAGCCTGGTTGGACAAGACTTGGAATAGGGGGTGGCCCATACACATATATTGTATCGTGGCTGAGGAGTGTATAAAAACAGCATAGCCAAACCCCATGATCTAAGAAGATAGGTTCAGTGAAAAGCTCTTCACCTGCCAGCGCTAAAGTTTATAGGCTTCTTTTTCTTGGGTCAGTGGCTTTATTAAGACCTGAAATACTGCAGGGTGAGAATTTTTTAACTTACTTCCAGCTGCTGGGGATATGCTTATTTGTAACTTACTTCCAGTGAGAGGGAAAGTTCAAAGAGAAACTCTCAGGGAAAAAAGTGATGAATAATCCAGAAAAATTCAGAAAAACAGTTAGATGTCTAACTGACAATTTAGACACTTAAATCCAGCTGTAACTCCAAGGTGCTTGCATGCATACAATGTCAGTAAAATATATCTTCTGCACACATGCACAGTTCCCAGCCATTCTTTAATAAATATCTTTGGAGGAGGGTCTAGAGATTTTTCGAGTTAATACACAGGCTACAATCTAAACCAGCCCCCTTTATCAAGCAAGCTAGAGAGAGAGCCTCAACCCACATTCACTTAGAGAGCAAAGGTGCCTTCTCCCTGGAGTGAGATACTGTGACTCAGATTCCTGTTATAAATCAGGAAGAAGAGAATACATGGGGCTCTCACTGACCAAATAATTGGTCTAATCTCTGCCCTGAAGGTCATAAGACCATTGGCCCATTCCTTGTGAGAAAGGCACAACTTTATGAGAGAGTTGTAAAGCCAGAGGATAACTTAAACTACAGATGGAGTAGGGCAGCCACCTAAAACTGAAAACTGATAGAAACCCAGTGTTCACTCTACCTACTTTTTCTATGGCAGAGCCCAGCCACTAGGCTTTTATTTTCCCTCTGTTTTGTGTGCAATTCCCTTTATACTCTTCCTCAGAAGGGCACCCATTCCTGTCTTTGAAATGACACCTCTCATTTGAAACAAGCTTCTGATGAGTCTCAAATTGATGCCGTGATATGCAGGGAGGCTGTAATTTTCTGAAAGGACAGAAGAAGAAACCAACTTCTTCTTCAATTTTTTTTTCACTAATCTAGGCAATTGTAAACAAAAGATAGTGATTTTTTAGTCACTTACTTATGTATAGGGTCACTGGGCATTTTTTCTGGGGCTAAAGGTTCCACAGAAAAGCAAATTACTTATGGTTAAAGTCATACAGTGCTTTTTCTCCAACCTTAATTAGAAGAAATAGTGCTTAGGACATATAAAAATCTCAATAACAACAAAATTCATCAGTACTGAGACACATGGCTCATGGAAGATCAAAGAATTTGCTTTTATTAGATATCCTTTATTATCTTAGCTCAGCAGCTGAAGAAAACACTTAGAAGAAGCCCAAGGAATCTAAAGCATGTACCTTCTATGTGCAAAGCATAAGTAGATGTACATGATTTTGGGACTGAAGGAAGTACACATCATATTCAGGCTCCTTTAAAAGCTGGACTGATTTTTGAAAAATTTCTTCCAGGTACCCGCCTGTTTTCTCAGCTCTTCATTAAGCAGTATTTGACATTGTTGTTTTGAAGGACATGTCTAATATATGAATTCTTCTCAGAGAGAGATCAAGTTGAATTAAATCTCTTTAGACCAGATAGGAGAATTGAACAAAAGCTTAACTAAGTGCTTCATATACAAACAACATTCTCAGAGCTGGACCACGGTATTGGTGCTGACTCTTTGCCCAACTTTTTCTCCAGAGATGGAGATATTCCTGGTGCTGGGTTTCTCCTATTCTGCTAACACAAATAAAGTTCTCTGCTTTCTTGTTTCTCTCACTGTAGGCTCCTCAGCTTCCCTGAAAGAAGAGTTTTGCTCAAAATGTTCAAACAAGAAGCCATGTTCTCTGTTGACTTCTTCTGTGGCATTTTTGGCTTTAACCTTTCTGCCTCTTAGTTTCCCTGCTGTAAAACAAAGGTAATAAAGTTCAGGGTCTTTTCCTCCCTAAGACTATTTTGAGGTCTATAGTAATTCACTGAACAATTCTAGCTCCCCCAAGCTACAAATATTTTGGCTGAAAGGGATGTGTGATTTTCAGAGGTGCTTGCCCAACAATTTCTGCATCTTGGACTCCTGTGAAGTGTGTCATGTTAAGCACCAAAACATGGACACACATTGACATGCAAAACTTTTAAAATTGCTGCTTTTTCCATTTCTGATGGGTGTTTAAAAAGAAGATATATCCAAATCACTAAAAAGTAACAATCTTCTTCTATATAAAAGAAAAATGTGTATTTCCATAATAATGGTCATCTTCCCTTTTTCTGATATGGAACACTTATGTTTAAATCAACAAATCCTCTGCAAAATAAAATTGATCCCTGCATATACTAAGCATTACATGCTTCCCCTCATAATGAATGAATTACGTGTGCTGCCACTAATGCTCCAGCAAAGTTTTCATTGGTAAGATACTGTTTTAACTGAGTACACCCTGTGAGGGAGAAACCTCCATCAATTAGCAACAAGTAAGAATCACCCATACAGAAAATGGTTAAAAGAGGCAGAATTGCTATAAGACAGAATCAGAGAACACACATAATCCCAGCTTGATGCAATTACTCTAACATGAATTTAAAATAAAATTAAAGTTAACAGTTTAAACTGATGTTTGAGGGGTTTTAAAAAGATTTAGTTTCCCTTGGAACCACTATGTTATTTGAGCCACTTGTAATCTCAGAGCGCAGTGCTCATAACTTCTCTCAAGCACTGTTACTACTAGATTATGCCCACAGGTTAAGTTACAAATGTCTGAAAACCTTAAAATTATTAAAGCTAGATTAAAGTGTTCAGAGAATATGGTGTTATTTTAGTCTCCTGCCATATCCTACATTTACTATTAAACTGTTATATTGGCATTCTAATGAAATGTCATAAAGCAAGTATGTAAGGAGGTGTTTTGGGTTTGTTGCAGTTCGATGGAAGCCAAGTTAACATGGCAACCAAAATGTGTAACAGAAACACTTAAATGTTTTTCATAAACTGCAAACCTTGTAAGAGCCTAAGAGAATGCTGACTACTGGGCAGTGCATAAGTGAAGATTACTGCCATACATTCTTGATGCTTCATCTAAATCCCTTCTACACAACTCAAAACTTAATTATCTGAAGTGAATAACCTACCTTCTGTCAGTCAGAAGTCCTTTGACCTCAGCAGCCACATTCAAAGAAGAAGAAATTATTTGGTCCTTGAACATTTGGAACAAAGTTATTATACTCTGTCTGATATTTAGAAAGTTTAGAGACAGAAGGAACCTACAGGATCCTCTGGGCTGTCTTTTTCTTGAGATTGCCCACACATTGAAGAATACCTTACTCTGATGCTTCCACAAGGGATATGCAACATTGGCAAAGTCCATAATATCTGTAATGCCTCACCTGCTCCCGTTATTTTTCTCTCTGTAATGCACATGTTCTTTATTCTGGTACACAGATGTTTCAACATTCTTTATTTAACTTAATAATAAAAAAAAAGAGTCTCATTATTAGACCTCAGTTATTGTTCACAAAAATAGAAGGATTCAATGGTGTTTGGATTATATCTTAAAATTTTACCTCCTGTCATGCTCGTGAGGAAGATAGAGAGAGTTCACCTTCACTAGCGGGTTGTCTCAATGTTCTCATCTGAGACACATGAATTAGTTCTCTATTCTTGCTATCAAGGAGTAAATAAGTCTTCTCAGGTTTGATTCTGAGAGAAAGAAAATTACTCAAAAAAGTTCCTTTCACCTAATGAACTCCAGATGAGCCCTTTTAAAATGCTCAGTTCCGTCACTTGTGATAAGGCTGTTTTATTTCCCAGTAGCAAATCCTCCACTAAGAATATGGGTAGCTCAATGAGCACATTCACATAGCCTAACAACAATATAGAGAGGAAATTATATAGAGATGTGAAGCAAGAGTAGGGGAGAAAGAGAGCTCTGTGAAAGAGAAATGCCTGCACTGTAAGGGAATGTGTCTTATACAATTCAAACCCTCAGCTGGTTGGAGAGGAAAGTGCAAGAAGCTACTGTACTGCCAGAGTCAGTATGATCATATACAGACCAATCAAAAGTATGTAGAATAATAGCAAAAAAAAAAAAAAATTGACCAGGGAATCAGACAACACATTTCGCTTTGTTCTGCAAGGTTTGGGCAGTCTGGGGGAAAAAGTGCTAGAAATATTTCATTAGGGGAGCTGACACTTGAGTGATCCATAACAGAAAATCTTGAGGAACAGAAGGAGGCCTATTATAGAATCATAGAACATGCTGAGTTGGAAGGGACCCATGAGGATCATCAAGTCCAACTCCCAGCCCTGCACAGGACACACCAAGAATCACACTATGTGCCTGACAGCGTTGTCCAACACTTCATGAACTCTGCCAGGCTTCGTTCTGTGACCACTTCCCTTGGGAGCCTTGTTCCAGTGCTCAACCACCCTTTAGGTGAAAAAATTTTTCCTGATTTTCAACTTCTGACTCAGCTTCATGCTGTTGCTTTGAGTCCAGTCACTGGTGATCAGAGTGAAGAAATCGGTACCTGCCCCTCCTCTTCCCCCTGTGAGGAACTGCAATGAGGTCTTCCTTCAGTCTCCTCTTCTCCAGGCTGAACAGAAAAAATGACTTCATCTGTTCCTCATACATCTTCCCCCTGTGGATGCTGTCTAACAGCTTAATGTCTACCTTATATTGTGCTGCCCAGAACTGCACACACTATTCAAGGTGAGGCTGCCCCAGTGCAGAGCAGAGAGAGACAATCCCCTCCCTCGTCTGGCTCGTGATGCTGTGCCTGGTGCCCCGCAGGACACGGTTGACCCTCCTGGCTGCCAGGGCACTGCTGACTTGCCACTGACCAGGACCCACAGGTTCCTTACCTCAGCGCTGCTCTCCAGCTTCTTATTCCAAAATGTCCAAACAGTAATGGTAGTAATAATAATAATGATAATACTAACTTAAGACAATAGTTAATTAAAATTATTAAAAAATGCAATTCAGAACTGACCACAATTTTCTCTGAAGTAATTATAAATTTAATAAAATAGTCTCTGCTGAAAAAGCATGTAACAAAGCATCACCAAATATTTAAAATTTTTTGTTGGTGACTATTCACCCTCTCCAAAATCTATCAAAATCCCTACTAACTGCTTTATTTTGAGACAATATTTAGAATTTGAGAAATTTAAATTTTTGTTCTAGGGTACAGACCTTTCAAAGATAAAAGAAATTTATTATTCATTTGAATAGTATGGTGGGTGAACTATCTGTTATCCACTGTGTCTTGACCACTTTTACTTTTGACAAAATGAAAAAACAAAACTTGAAGGCCAAAACACCTGTAAAGGTGTTAACCCAATCTCAGTTCCAAATACAGATGTCAGCAGCACAAAAAACAATGAAGAGGGAATATAGGCAAATGACTTGAAACTATTAATCACTACTCAGCTTGAGTGACTTCTTATTGATACAGGTTTACAGGTCCTACTCCTGTATTGCCTGTCTGCCTGGTGATAGCTGAACTTTGCCTTTGCTTAGAAATCTTCAGTGGTGCATGGCAAGAGAGGTGCAATTGTTATGTAAGTGAAAAGACGAGACTGAAGGCAAGTATCATGCTCCAGTCAGAGCTTTTAAAATCTGAATTAATTAAATTCCAATTATTTGCAGCACAAAGCAGAAACCAAAAGTGTTAAGCCAACATCTGCAAGCCAATCTCATCACCAAAATAGAAGTAGCTCTATGAACACTGGTGGAGGAAACACATTATAAAGGCAAGGCAGGGGCTGCTTCCTGTTAAATCTATAGTACTTGTTTGCAATAAAGCAGTGGTGAGGACGATTAAGAGTCCCATCTGTGCCTCATGTTGTCTCATGGAAATGGAGTGTGGAGTGTGCCATTAAAACTTGTAAGTCTTTAAAAGAGAACTCAAGATTGCTGGCACTGGTGCACCTGGCACACCATTTGGATCATTAATGGTTGAAGTGCATTGTATTTGAATGTCCTGTTCGGGTAGCTCAGAGACATCACTCTTTCTGTTGGTACAGCTGTCAGAACTCGTAAGCCTCCTTATTGCCAAAATATCTCCATTGCATGAACCGTGAACCTCTCTGATACAGCTGATAGAACTCACCATGAGATAAGTGATGATGCTTGAAAGGTCTTCTAACATATGACCTCACCATTCCCAAGAGGAAAACAGCTAAGAGTCAAAGTAATTCCAACATTTTGCTGGCTCAAACAAAAGACAACATAGATGACGTAGTGGGAAAAGCAGTGGTTCATGACATGTTGAACATTACAATTACGAGCAGTTACAAGATCTACTCATGGAGGCAGGTGAGAAAAGGACCTTGAATAATGCAAATAAAAGTGTTATTGTCAGAGTTTGGCTTTAAAATTTGATTAAATGTTCATTAAAAGGAAATCAGTGGCTGAATCTTCCATAAAACTTCACCAAGAAATGCTGATGAATCTGGTATTGATCAGGAAAGGAAATTATTCTATCAGACAGGGAAAAATTAAATATATCAGAACTTTTGCTGCATTCTCCAGTATGATGAAAAACTCTTCAATTTTAAGTAATTAAGATATTTTTCCTACAGTTTCTCATAGGCTAAAATCTCCTATGTGAATCAGGTGGAACACAAATTAGCCCATAACCTTCAGGGTCCTCACAAGAGAGCTGTTTACTTCAGATAAATAGCTGTGTTTCTAAGGACAAGAAACTCCTTAGCATGAAAAAACCTTCAAAGAAAGTTTCTGGAAAACAGCTAGATTTATGGACACAAATTTTCATTTTAATAAATCAATGTTTTTCAATAGAACAAAACTAGCAAAGTGGAAAATTTCCCATCTGGTCTTGCATGGATGCTTTCGATCTCTCTTATTCCAGATTAAGAGATATTTTCATGAAGGTAGGGTCTTGAAAACAAACTGCAAGAGATTTCATAAATGTATAATGAGTTTTGGATATACAGAGACAGTGTGAAGCACACTGGTAGCATCTCTTAATGAGATTAGTATTCGGTATTGTCTTTAGAAAAGTTTAATTGGATCAAAGGGTGCTGACAAAGGTCATTAATTCCACAGTTTAATTAAATTCCCCAGAAAACTCTGTCTTCTCCTCAGAATAACTCTACTGTTCTTGAACCTGAAGACTGAGGCTCTGTCTCAGCCTTCACCCCGGTGTGCAAACAACTTTTGATACAATAGTATCGCTTCAGTCATATTTTGAAGTAACAGAAAGGTACTTCAGCAAAACATGGTTATAGAACCGTACACCTCAAAGACATTTCAGGTAGCCACCTAAAGCATATCTCTGCCTAAAGAAAAGTTGTCTATATCTTTGGTATTCTCTAAGATCTGCAGCAATGGAAACTTCACAACTTCAGAAACACCAAGACAGGTAATTTTTTTGCTTCTATTGGTACGTTCTATTCTTTAAGGACCTGTATTTTATTGGAAGGACCAATACAGGTCATATTCCAAGTCTGGAACTTAGGAGGTGATTTTAGTTGCTGGTTCAGCCATCTTCTTTTCAATATGACTTTGGGTAACTCTGGAGTATTTTATTTCCTCAGTAATATAATAAAGCAGTACCTCTCTATTCCATCAGACAGAGTAAAGAGGAGAAATATCTTCAAGGAGATAGATGCACTGCCAACGAATTTCCAGCAAAGTTGCAAGACTGCCCTCTCCTGTAAACTCAGTCTTCCCATTGCTCATCAGTCCAGGACAGTGTCAGGAGTATCAACCTTTGAGATTCTTTGTTATTTGGGAGCCCAGTTCTTTGGTCATAAAGAAGGTTGTTTTAGGCCAATGACTTCAGGATTTCCAGGCTATTTCCCTACTAGTAATCTAAACTCATGAGAGCATGAACACAAGCGTTTTTCCATGACCATACACATCACTTTACTGCTGGCATGATCCCTGCCCTAGTTCTGGGCCACATTCAGGAGTGGGCAGGTCCACACTCACAGTGCCCAGGCACGTTGTGAGGTACCTCATCAACCAGAAGTTTCTCTCAACAGCATGAGTGAGACCAGTCACTTTGGGAATTCAGCCTCGGAGGTGTGAGCTTTACCAGGATACTGAAATGCTGGAGAACAGGCACTGTGGCGTTCTATTTACTAGTAAAGATATAGTCAAAAGTCTGAAGGTCAGGAGTAATCCAACTTGACTCCAACCCAGTGGCAAGAAAAATGCCTGCGTTGCTGTAGCCTGTTACTCTATTTTGACAGTTCTTTAGGCACTGCACTACCCCACGTAGTCAGTCAGGACAGATGGGTACAGATATCTCTCAGAGAGAGATGCTAGGCACAGTGTGAGCCTTAGCTGGGTGAGCAGCTGTTAACATCAGGTTTAACTTAGGTTACTAAATCACATTTAATGTAGGTAGCAACTGTAGTTAGAAAACAGGAAGATCAGAGCATAGCAATGTGCTTCAGCATGGGTGTTTCTTGTCCTGGTTTGGACCCAGACTGGGCATGTTAGTTTTGAATTCTTCCATGATCAGAGGTATTTCACAATAGATAAACCTAAAATAATTCACTGCAGAGGGCCTTCCACACAGAAGTCTTGCCAGCATCCTTATTACACCTGAGTGATACCAACTCAAATTCCTCTCTTCATATCAACTTTAAAAGCAGTGCTTCATGGGGAAAGAAAGCCAGTCTCTCAGGTAACCAACTCCCAAACCACTCAGGTCTTTATAGGTTAAAACCAACACCTTGAACTCAGCCCAGAAATTTATTGGCAGCCATTGCAGATTTTGGAGACTGGGTTTTTTTATGTCCTCTCTGCATGATGCTCCACTTAATAAACAGGTGGTTGAGTCGTGCACACTAGATTCAGTTGCCAAATGGCCTCAAGATGTAGCCTCACACGGAGTGCATTAGAGTAATCTAACCTTGTGGTAAGAAAAGTATGGATAACTTGAGCAGAGACCACATGTGACAGGAAAGGTTCTGCTCTTCTTGCCAAACATAGCAGGAAGGAAAAAAAACCCTTTCGGTTGGCTATGTCTGCTACCACAGAATCAACAGGCTGCCCAAGATCTTTTGTGCGCTCCAGGACCCAAATGCTGAAAGGGAAGCTGGACCTAAGTTCTGAAATAAGTCGCTTGGATTCTCCAGTTCTCTGGAGCAGGAGGCTGGAAATTATGTGACACATTCACTTAAATTGAATAATGGAAGTTTTCATGACTAAATGTAAAATGAACGATGTAACCTATAATATAGTCCTTGTGTTATTTATTCTGATACTAAATGTAATTTTATGCTGTTCCTACAATTTCCATGTGGAATGTGCTTACTATTTTGAATTCATAAGAGCACAAGTTCATCACTGAAGCGGGAATAAGGTTTGGGAGACTGCGTGTGGGCTGCTGAGGATCAGGAGGATGGTGGTGTGAAGTGTGGCATTACAGCATTAACAGACTAATTCCTAAATCAGCTAGCAATGAAATTGTTAAAAAATGTAGACATCTTAACTGTCACTTGTGTTATACAGCAAATTTTAAGTGAGGGAACTACGCTGGAAATCAACATTGCATCGGTACATTTCTTTTACATTTCCCCCACTGCCTGAAAGCTGAAATCAATACCTTAACACAATAAAAAAGACCTAGATCGGTGGGAAAAATTTAAATTCTCTAGCAAATGACCTCATCTAAAGAAGCATGAGATGACTAAACCCAGACTACCATAAAACTGTGAATCAGTTGATAGGCAGTATTAAAGAAGGGTAAAATCCTAAAATAAATGGAGTCCTCACCTTACCTTACCCAACTCTTTAACAGTTTTTTGTGAATTCTACTTCGTCTCATTCTCAGGTATGTGTTAGCTTCTAATAGTAGCTTTTACTGGATTCTGGCCATCTTAATTAAACTAGGATGTAAAAACAAGTACATTTCCACCAAACACAAATTTAAGCTATGCTAAACTGTGTTATCATTGCAAACTTTTTAGCTTGTGTCAGTTTTTTTCAGGTTGTGTCTGTTGTTTTCAGGGATACAAACAGTTGTTCAAACCCTTATTAAAAAGACAACCTTCCTTATTCCCAAATCAGAGGAAATATTTGCTAAAGTATTTATGCAATGTAGAAACATACATTTTGTCTGCTTATGTGGTTTAAGAATCCTGATGTCTGTGCCGTGTTGTCTTTACTTCTGTATTTTTTATAGTGTATACTGTAGAAAACAGACATGCAAGACATAACCCTTCCCCTGTTTTAATCAAAGTACACTGAAGAGGAAGTCTGTGGTTAAAAAAAATCACATAAAGTCCCAAATAAGTTACCGATACTGCCAAATAACTGATTTTAGCCACAAGGAAAATTAAAAGTGGCTAATGCAGAGGTCTTTGTTCACAATTCTGTTTATCCAAGGGACCTGTTATAGGTGCTACTATAGGTCCACTCCTCCTGAGAAAGCTCCTCGTTTGACAGAAGGCTATTTTAGGACTGCTGAAGGACTGTTCAAACTCTGCACCTGATTTGGGTGGGGATGGCGGCTGACATTGTTATCAAGGAGGCTACCTGCAGGGTACTTTGATAAACTCAGTTTATTCTTTTATTGCTGTAAGTATTACAGTGAAAACAGGATTTGAATGGCATTTTTATTATAATTTGGTTTCCTGTTCAGGCTAAAATAGCTTTAGAAACTGCAGTTTACCCACTCATGTACTAGAACAACGTCTTGTAAAACTGTGCTGGGTTTAGGCTAGTTTCCCTTATTTGAAACATGTGCAGAAGCTTATAGTTGTGCTCTAGGATTAATACTGTTATGGGCTGGGTTAAATCTAGTTGGAACTGCTGGGTGTGACCGTCACTCTTCATTTAAGATAATAGAAACAGGCTCATTTATGATGTGATAGCAGTATTTGAGCTGAAACAAAGGCACACCCAAGACCACTAAGAAATTTGAAATATCCTGGAGGAAGGGTTTTTTGGCTATTTTTTAGAAGGGTATTTGTGTACATGTATCTATATGTCAGAGAGAGAGAGAAAGAAACAATCAAAGTGCAGATAAGCTGACATTATGAAACCTTTCATGGCAAAGAGAGGGGGAAAAATCCCTTTCCATTTCCCTCCTGTACTTTCTGCTTGGTCTCCTCTGTGCAATCCCTCTGCTTCTCTGGACTTGATCAGCTGTCCTGTTTTGCTATTGCAGCTATTTATGTAGCTGTATACACATCTGTATACTAACTTATTTTGAAGAAAAAAAAGGTATTTATTCATGCTCCACCCTGCAACCAAATAATTTCCCTGGTTGATTGCATTGCCACAGAGACAGTTGCACTGACACAAAGGGAATTTGTACCAGGATCAGAGAGTGAGCAGACAACTGGATGAGCTGTCACAGTCCAGAAGTGTTAGCTTGAAAACCTTGGCCTAAAGGAATTGTAGCTGGATTGAACCTGATACAACTTTGGGGTAAAGCTGACTTGAAAGACTAAGGAGCTACATTGGATGATTCAGTCCTTTCAGCTTCCATGGTAGCTTCTAGAAGCCCCTGGATGAAGACATCCCTAAGCACTGTCTGTTCCTGGAGATTCTGATTTGTTTACACTTTCTATTATAATCTGCTTCTAGTGTACCTGTCTTCCTTCTGCTTTCTTTTCCCATACTTTGTGCCTTCCATCCACAAAGAAACAGAAGGTCCTGGTTTCTTTTTCTTTCCAGCCTGCACCAGTTTGGAGCTAGAAAGTTCTGCCCTCCCAAAGGATCTCTACTTGATGGTCTCCCTCTCTCACTGAGTGTAGACAGGTCCACTGTAGAGAGGTGGTCTTTACAAACAGCTTCAGAGAGTTTGCCTGACTTCTCTTTGGTATTTAGAAAATATAGATTTAGTAGAGTCTTTAAAGAAGCTCAGAATTGCATAAAAATCCTAAACTGTCAAAAGTATCTTAGTCTAATGTGACTTTTCTTTCAAGTAGCAAGGGATAACATTTACATCTCACAGGTAATTAGTTCAGCTCTGCTGTTGGTAAGCACAAGGAGGACCTATGGAGAGTCCCCTTGAGGGGATAGGAGGAAACCTGGGAACAGATGTCTATATTGGTAATTTTAAATTTGCTATTGCACTAACAAGAACTCTGTGTGCTCACTGAATCAAGAATCACAGAATGTTTGGGGTTGGAAGGAGTCTCTGGAGACCATCTAGCCCAACCTCCTAAAGTTTGCCCAGAGCAGGTTGCGCAGGATCATGTCCAGGTGGTGTTTGAATATTTTCAGAGAAGAAGACATGGCCAAGTTTACATCACAGTACAGATTAGTTTCAGTTGATTGTCCATTTGAGCTTCTTTCACTTTGGGTTTGCATTGTCTGCAAACATTCTGGAGCAAAATGTCTCAAATATAAGCCAGTCTCAAAACTGGGTATGAATCCATACCCCAGGGAAAATTACTGAGAATGTATGTCAGAAAAATACATTAATAAAATAGAACTTTTAGTTTTAGACACTACTGTGTGAGATGTTATAACATAATTACTTACACTGACTCAACAAATATACAATAAATCTTCCTCAGATTACTTTTATTTCAACTAGAAAAATCTTTAAAAAATTTAATGCTTTCCAGGAACAGAGGAACCACAAAAACTGTATAAGTCATTTCAGTGACCAATTAGCTCAGAAAAGGCTAAAATTTCCACTTTGTTTCAAGGCTGAATTTAACAGTATTTGTTTTGAGTCATCAATTCTGATAAGACAAGGAGCCTTTGCTATTAAGTATCTGTTCATCCCATCACATAAAACTTGATTCTTGCCAGCACACTTATTCACAGATAACACAGATGGACCAGAGTCCCCAAGACTTAGCAGTAAAATATCCTTCACCATCTTATAATTTTATGTCAGACTTCTTTCTACCTCCACAATTAACATAATTAACACAACTTAACTTCAACTCAAAGCATAACATCCCAGCAGTGATTCCCATCACCACAACCGCAGCTAATGTAACATCCTCTAACTTCCTCCAGATTCCTCTCTTCATACATGAAAGCACTCTATTATCCTTTTTGTTTCAATGCTATACTGGGCGTTTGAGCTCAACCCTTTATGCTTTACAACTCACAAACCACTCACAGAAGTACTTCTTCCCTAGTCTGTAAATACAGTCTGCTTCTACTGAAAACCATTTCAGTTGCCTGCAGCTGACCACAGAAAGCAAATTATTTGAATTAACTAATTGTCTTTTTTATTAAGCATTCTTTCCTATCTATGTAATCTCTAAATAAGATATATGACAAATTTGTGTTTTCCTCCAGTTAGTCAATAAAAACATTAAGTGGTGGATGACCATGGATCAAAACTTGTAGGATTTCATCAGAGATGTCTCACAAGTGATTCCTTGTTCAAAATTCATATGGGTCCTTGACTAGTGCTTAGTTTAAAGGAGCAATACTCTGAATCCATTACATGTATATTTCTTGGTGAAAGTAAAAGAAAATGCCAAGTCAGATATCCTACAAAAATCTTTATCAACATTATTATTACTGAATGTTTAATTTCATTAAAGATATGAAAGTACAGACATAATATGAAAACAAAACAAAACACCAAATATTTTTTATTTTCATTAATTTTTCATTCCGGTATTCATGTCACTCTTTAATTCTTTATTAATGAAATTATAAATGTTCTATTACATTATTCTGCCAGGGACTAATGTGAAAGTTGACATTCTTATGGTTAAACTTTCACAGTGTAGCCTTCTTTTACACCTCTATGGTTTCTTCAGTGTTTGAAACAGCTCATGCATTTCCTCTTTCCCACTTGCAGATGTGGGCATCCTCACCTAGTGATTTATCAGCTTTCTGCCTTGCTGTAGAACTGGAAATATTTTCAGCACTGCCCTTTGATAAGAATGTGTCCTCCAGCTCCATATTGAATAAAAAGGTGGAATACCCACCGAACACTGACGCTTTGTGTCATTAGTAGTAGTTGGAATAATATTTCCAAATATATTTAACCACATAATGGCATGGACACTCACAGGTTTTCCTTCATGCTGTTACACTTCTCTCATTTGGCAAAATGTTCTTCCCAGTGTTCTTCGGCTTCTTTCATAATTTTTGCCACAGTCAAATGGCTGTGGCAAAAATTCCTCATCTAATACTATACTTTGCTGCTGATTTTTACTCTATTTCTCTTCCTTCAAGATGAATTTTAATTTTCATATTTTTCACCATTTCTCCTCCCTATTAGATTTTTTTTCTTTATCACCATTAACATCTTATAATTCTAGGGTTCTGAACCTGTGATAAGAGAAAAACCTTTTTAAGCATTTCCGAATTATCTCTTCTTTTTTGAACACTGCTTTCTACAGATGATTTAAATTCCTCATTCTTGTCAATTTTGTGAAATTACCTCTCCTGAAACACTAATCTGTAGCCACATTCTAAATGAAAGAAATAATGAATGCTTGCTTCAAGGCAATGATAAGATTTCACCTCTACAATGATTTGCTTTGTTTATGTCAAGATAAGAGCCAGATAATTCCCTTTTGCTGGATGCAAGATTTTTTGGGGATTGTTACATCTACTTTCAAAAATTCTGACTATTTAAACAGACAGCATGAAGATTTGAGTAAAAGTATTAAAGTTGTCCAGGATAAAGCAGCTTATGTTTTCTTTTTCTGGCGTGGAACAGGTATGAACAAACATTGCATTCAGTTTGCAATGTGATTTGTGTACTACACACTGTGATTATCCTGTAAGGACATGGATTTAGTAGTGGTTACCATTACTTTTGTATGTGGCACAGGAAGAGTGGGTGGAGATCACCACCTCCTTTTCACTTCTGCTCACTAATCCGTTTTAAGTACGCTGTAACACCTAGGGCTATCCTAAGGCCGGTTCCTTGGACATTTCTTCCTTCTTCTGCCAGAAAGTTTTTTCCCCTCTGGCAGACCGGAGGGGAAGAAGGGCTTACACATTTGCCTGGAATTTCATTATGGCTGGTAGTCTTAACTAGCTGGACATCTCCAAGTCAGCAGAAGGTGCTGACGTTGTATGACAGTGAGTTCCACTGTTGTATTGTGAGTGGTACAGAAAAAATTTGTGTTGAATATCCTACCTGATCATTTCATCTGATCCTTCTATTTTTTAAATACAAATTAAAATAATTCCTCTTCTAATGAACACATTGTTTTATGCACCTAAATTTCACACAAACCATGATTTTATGTTTGAGGGTTTTCTCTAGGTTCTCTGTTTCATTACATGATTCCTTACGTCTGATCACTTTGTTACTTTCCCTTGTATTTACCTTAGTTTTCCTGTGGATTTTGGTGGATGCTGGATCAGACCCAAATTCAAGATGTGAATGCACTGTGCATTTTTTCAGTGACATGCCAAAGATTAGTGTTTTATCTGGAGTGTCACAAATTCATTTTAAATAAATTGTAGTTTGATACCCCTCTTCCTTTAGCTTTTGATGTTCTCCTCACTCACCTGAAAACCATGTTCTATTTTCTTCTTTTTTTTCCATGCATACAGATCCTCATTGTCCTTGCCATAACCAGCTTAACTTTTATCTCTAATAACAGTACTGAGACAGACCTAAAAGCATTGGTGGGACCTGATTCATTCCAGCCAGAGTCATTGACATTAGTTGTCCTTTCTAGAAGCAGGATGCAGAGATGCTCAGGCTGGTTCTGGAGAGAAGTAACACAAATTCAGCAAAGCTTTTCTCTCTGGGCTTTGTGCCATGACTCTTTGTAATGGGATCCGCTTCGCTCAAGAGAAACTACTGCCCAAGACGCCTGATTCAGTATAGCCTCTCTGATCTGGCTGTTGCCAAAGTACAGCAGTAAGCTCTGCATTCATGCTTTGAAACATTTCACATTAATTCTCACCCCAGTGATTTTGGCTTACCTACCATCAGGAACACCATAGAGAAACAGTGATCAGACAGTGAAATACGTGCCTGGAAAGCTTTGCATTATTAACCTCATGTTCTAGGTAAGTTCCAGGTCAGATAATTACATTCCTCCCACCATAAATTCTCCCTATGATTCCATGTGGGTATGTGTTGAGGGACAAAATAAGGTTGATGACTTAGGTGATTATTTTCTTAAACCAAATGCATGAACCAGGTTGAGAAAGCAGTTATGTGGATTATTCACAAATGCCATTATTCGATAGGAGGCTATACACATCACATGCATTTCAGATCAAAGGCACTTTAAAAAAAAGTAAAATTAGGCAGGTATTATTCTGGTTCCTACTAGCTGACAAAACAGTTTCATTCATTCTCCAAGACAAACTGAGTTTTCTTCTCCTTTTCATATTTTTTTCCCTGTAAAAAAATTTTGTCAAACTAGTTCTGTCAGTACCACTTTATCCTGTAACATATAGTGGATTTCCAGTTCTCAGGGACCTATGCTGATTCCCAATTCGTGCCTAATGCAATTATCATTCATTCTATTTGGGTATTAGCATTAAAGAGATGTATTTTCTTTTTCATAACAGCTTAGCATATGTTCCACATTAACATTCCAGTGCTGCTCAGTAAAAATACTTGGCCATCTGCCCACTTCTTAAAGTAAATTTTTTGGTTTACTATTTTTTAAATTTGGATTTCTAATTATAGTTAGCTATTCATAAATACTTTAGCAGAGCTGGAGAGAGTGTTAAACACTGCATTTCTGAACCTTTTCTTCCTAATAAGTAACTATAACCTGGCCCTGACACACCCCAGCTATCTGTATACCTCCAAAATCCAATATAGTTTTTTAAAAATTTCCCCTTCTCTGTTCTGGACAGTTAGGTTTTCTCCCTAAACTTGCTAAGGGGAAATATCCCTCTGACCCTGACAGCAAACCATCATCCTTTCTGTTTGATGTCTCCCAGAAAAGCAGCTGGTGTCTCCAGTTGGACCTGTGGGCCATCAGCTGGAGAGCTGCAGGTACTATGTCATCAGAGAGCTATTCTTTGATGATGTGGTCAGCCTTCCTTCAGTTTCTAGTAAGCCAGTCTTGGCAGGTTCATCTTGCCAATGCGCCAGCTCATACAGCTGTAATTATAATTGAATCCACAAAGGTAGATTTAGTCTTCCAAGTCCATACATCACCCTTAGTTACTGCAGTTTTCTGCTACTTAAGAATATTTAATGTACAAACTACTGTTCACGTTAGATTTCCAGTAGATTTTGAGATGTGTCGAAGAGTGTGGGTTCACATCAGAGGTACAAAAACCTAACCAACCACACACATAAAGGAGAAAAAAACATAGACCAGACAATATGAAAGGATACAAATGCCTTATGCTATAACAATATTTCAGATGAACACACCACCATTCACAAGGGCACAGCTAAATCTGGGCAACAGTCCTTTGGAGTGTTAAGCCAGATACCTCTGTACAGTTCCAACTCATTTGTCAGGATAAAAACTCCTAGAGGTGACAGTGGTGTGAAAACATAATATTATGTGGTGATGAATCACATCTTAAAGCTTTTCTCCGGGATGCAAATGCTTTGCTGTGACCAGCAGGGAAATCTGAAAAGCCCACAGTGGTCCAGAAGTTATTTTTTGCCAGTTATGTCCCTTTGAGGTTTACACTGAAATCGCTGTTGAACAAGTGTACTCCTCATCACTCACAGTCTTCATCAGATCATAAGGGAACGGGTCTCAATGCTAGTCTGCAACCTTTTCTTCCAAGTCAGCTGCACGATTTCTCACCGATTTCTTTAATATTCTCTATTCGTTCAATGTACTGTGATCAAATTGACCTTCTACAGGAAATATTTTTCCAGTGTCCAAAAATCAGCTAACTAATTTGCGTGTCTTCATTCCCAAGCTTTTTAAAACACTATCCATGTCATGCACATACACAGAGTATATTTCTATATTTTTATATTGGTTTTTGCCCCTAAAATTTGTCTTTTATCAAAATTTGTTCTCCAGATTTCTCCTGAGGAGGGACTTTTTTCCTCATAATTTTCTAGAAGAATTTTATTGCTTTCCACAGTAACAATAAATCATAAAACAAATTTTGAGAGAAAATTATTTGGGAGGGGAGGGGAGGGGAGGGAGGGGAGGGGAGGGGAGGGAGGGGAGGGCAAGAGGGGCAGGGCAGGGGAACGACCCGGTCCTGCCAGCCCGGGGCTCCGGCAGAAGGTCCTGAGCGGTTCGGCCTGGAAATGACAAAAAACAGGAGGGGAGGGCGAATCGCTGAAGGTCTGAGGAGAGGGCAGAGCCCGAGCGTTGGCCGCCCCCTGTCCCTTTGGAGGAGGCGCTGGGCTGGAGGGCTGGTTAAAGTCGCGGAAGGGCCACACCTGCCTACCCTTTCTTGGGTCGAAATAATATCTTATTGATGCGAGCAGAGGCATCACGGAATCAACTAGACCGGAGAAGGCCTCTGAGATCATCGAATCCAACCCGTGGCCAAACACCGCCATGTCACCTAGACCATGGCACAAAGCGCCACGTCCAGTCTTTCCTTAACTCCAGCGACGGTGACTCCACCACCTCCATGGGCAGGGCACGGTCCCTCTTCTGGCCTGGGTAGCAGAGGTGTGCGGGCAGCAGGACACACTGCCGCTGGATTCCCGTGTGCTGGGAAGGTCGGGATCAAGATGGATGGTGGGCGGTCGTCTGGGAGTAGGGAAGTAGGTAGTAGCCACGCGTGTGGTTCCTGGCTGATCTGATCACAAATGAAAGGGGTAGCAATGACAGCATCTTGAAGAGGGTGTAGAGATGTTGCATCTTGAAGAGGGTGTAGAGATGTGTCCTGGGCAGCTAGCCTAGGATTTCCCTGTGGTGGGAAGGATGGGAGCACAACGCAATGGTGGAGGTCATCTGGAAGTAGGGGTGGTGAAAGGAAACGATGGCATTGAGGCTGGTAGGAGAAAATAGGCCAAGGAATGAGCCTGGCAGGTGTTTCGGAGTTTCCCTGTACACTTACACCTGGCAGAGTACAGAGTTTCCCTGTACACATACACGGCTGTATGTGTAGGGAAGGGAAAGGGAACAGCTTGAATGGTTGCTGTGCGGAAGCATTTGGGTTCCTACGTGCTAAGATGCTTGGAGCATCGGAAATAATGCAAGGGTTTCCTCCAAAAATCAAGGAAAGAAAATCTTTGAATAGCCGGGGAAATGAAAGCCTTAAAAGTGGCACTTTAAAAAGTGCCCTTTTTTTTTTTTTTCCAAATAGAAATGGCTAATTGCAATATATGGAGAAATAAATACAAAACCTCATTGTAGCAAAGCCTAATTTTAGGAAGGTGTTTGATAAATGCTTTTCAGTTTTCCCCATGCTTCAACAAAATTCAGATGCCATTCCTTTGTTAACAGCTTATATTACACTGTACAGCAGGGTCTACTGAATTAACCTAGAATTTCTTATCTTGAAACCAACCTGTGAATAAACTAAACCAGAAAATACAGTCCAGGGAATAACTAAACTGAAATAATGTGATCATATGTAATTAAAAGGACATAGTGATTTCATGTTTTAAGGTTTCAAAAGAGAAGTAAAATAGAAAAATACATGAAGATTTCAGGAGTTGTTCATTTTAGTCACTGCTTCCTAACAAGAATGAGAATTTCATGATTTTGCCATAATTTAGACCACTCCGTAGGCCTGACTTGCCACTCTCACACCATTTGGACACCAATAAAATACAACTGATTGCTGAATTTACAAGACGAATTTAATGGAAAAGATTGCAATAACCAGCCCATCGGCTGTGCTTGCCTGATTATTGCTGATTTCTCAAGTCACCAGCATGCCGCATGCACCACTTGGATTTCTGAGCCTGCTGCAATCAGGCGATGCCTCCTGCTTATTGTTCTGTAAAACTTAAGTCTAAATTCTGTTTCTCTAGTTAATAGTAGTTACGTATTTCCACTCGTTTTTCTGTTTGACTCTCATTGGCGTGTGGGAGAAGGCACATCTCGCAAAGACCAAACGATGCTTCGGCTCGGGGCCACTAAGCCTCCCTTTGCAAAATATTTTGTCCTAAAGGACTTCTTTATTTCAGCTTTCAGAAATCCCCGTTAACATCTCGTGCACTGCCATGCGGGATATATCTCACTCAGATGTACTCAACCTTTCCATGTGTTTGCTTATGTGGGAGAACAAGTGGGTGGAAAAGGATAAGTTTGCAGGAACAAAAGGAAATTCTCACCTGTGATAAAGCTGTTTTGAGACACTACACTTTGGGTCACTTGTATAATACAACAGCTCTTTTACTCAATGGGATGAGTCTTCCTGGATTAGTATGTGTGAGACTAAGAAGAGGGTCAAGGATAGGTGCAGTACTTAAGAGGAGACAACAGGGACTGAAAGGAGTCTGACAGGCACAGTGGGGTAGAATTGCCTTTTTTCCAGGCAGTTCTGTCACTGTTTACACTACATCTCACGCTGCTGGGGTGAGACCAATACCATTCCCACACCAAGGTAATGAAAATCTCCTGTCACACATACAGGCACTTACACCAGGCTTTGTGTGCAGTGGCACAGGGCCTTGTTTTGGGAGGTTTTTCACGGTGAGAACTTAATTAATGTGGCAGCTACACATCTGTAAAGTCACGCAAGCTGTAGTGAGGTTGCATGGGGAGGTCGGCCCTTTGCCACTGCTTTTGGTTGGCCTCACCTGGTTTACCTCGCAATAAAAGTGCCGTGCCTTGTCCCCACGTTGGTTATAAAACAGGACAGCTGTGCCACAGCAGCACACACCTCACCAGTCACTCATTAGCCTGAATGTATTTGTCTAGGGAAGGTGACAGCAACAGCCTCATGCATCTGTTTGAGGGATTGCTCATGGCATAAATACATCCAAATCAGACCAGACAACATTCCTCCTTGCTAAATCCAAGCATCGTCTCTTATGGAAAGAAAATGATAGACAATATTTGTTTTTACAGAGTTCTTACTGGCTGACATTAGAAATAACCTTATTTTATATAAGATACTAAACGTGTAAGCCATCTGTCAAAAGTATGGAGTGTATAAACACATGTGAAATTGTTAGTCTACACTGTTTGAAAAGGGAGTATATTCTTAAAAAGGTGAATCATTATGGTTCACCTGTCTCAAAAATTAGGCTAATATTTAATGTAAATTATTTTGCACCTTTCCAATGAAATGTTTTTGAAATGCAAAGTAGTGCAAGAAAATTTGGGGATGTTTCAAAGTGCTTAAGGCTTAAATAATGACTTTGGACCAGTCTTTGTATGTCCGTTCTCCCTAGTAATTCCCAAACCCACTGGTCAAATCTGAATTAAAGGGGTAGATATATCCAGAACAACATATTTTCATAAATGTCATGAAACTAGGGCCTAGGCAGCGGAGAGTAACCTTACCTGTACTCCCTGTATAGCAAAAGCTGCAGTGTGAGCTCACCCTTCATTAGTCACAGGAGAATCCGCATGGATGAGAGTGGCTTTTTCCCCTCAGGGTGGAAAAAGCTTCAGTCAAAATTCACACTTCATTAGACACTGGATAATCTGAGCATGAGGCTCAAATCCATAGGCCTCATTAGTTCCCTTTCATTATTAAATTATTAACAGTTTCCCTGACAAAGCAGAACAAAGCAGCTGCCTTTGGACAGATATAGAAGAGTGCAATTTATACTGAAGCTTGCGGAGGACATTCAGATATTACATTTCTTAATAGGCTCAGTGCTTGCATTTGAACGTTCCGTACATTTCCACAATCAGAGGAGGTAACTTGGGTTCCTGGGCTGATGTAGAAACTGCTGGAAATGTCCAAAGGAATCACATACGGTCTCTTTTCTGAGGTCAAAGCTCAGCCGTAGTTCAGATTTGCAAGTGAACCCAAGGGCAATAAGAGCTTCTGCCACAACTCCAAGAGTACGAGACTGAAAAAAGGTCTTGTTCCTGAAAGGGGCAAAAGATCTACCAAGGGAAAGAGGTAGGGTTGTGGTACCCAGAGCCATTGTTGCCTCAGGCATATTATCAGGGTCTCCCAGCTCTGTGTTTAATACTCAAGGAGGAGAACTGCCGGCAATGGCTGAGGATCAAGTCAGGGATTACATGGGAGAATTTAACCCGTAAACATGCCTGGGATCAGCAGAGCTTGCATCCAAGGCTGCTGAGGGAGGTGTCTGGTGTCACTGCAAGGCTGTACTTTTATCTCGGAAAGGTTGTGGAGACTGGGGTCTCTACAGACATTGCGGTGTTCCCCAATGACTCTTGGGGAAAAAAAGGAAAACTGTTGGCTGACCAGGCTCACTGCAGTCCATGAGGAAGTCCATGTGTAGCCGGAACACATTTCTGGGCGCAGGAAGGAGGTGACTGGAAACAGCCAGCATGCATTTACCAAGGGTGAATCGTCCTGATTGCCTTCCCTAGTAAAATGACTGGATTTATAGATGAGGAAGAGCAGTGGATATTATTTACCTGGACTTTTGCAGTGCTTTTGACACAGTCTACCATGATCTCGTATCCACAAAAGGACATTATGGGCTAAATAGGTGGCCAACCGCATGGGTAAAAAAACTGCTTCATGAAAGGACTCAGAGGCCAGCAGAAAGCAGGCTGTACTCTGTCTGGAGGCCGGTAAGAAGTGGAGTACTGTAGGGATCTATCCTAGGACATGACCTCTTTCATGCCTGTGTCAATGCCTAGAGGAGTGGCCTCTCATCAAGTTTGTGGATGACAGCAAATTGGTGGGTCTAGTCAATATGGTCTGAGCTGCCACTCAGAAGAAACTCAGGCTGGAGGAACGGTATGACAAGAACCTCAGGAAATGCAGCCAGGACGAATGGTATCTGGGGCAGACTAACTGTGCAGGGTACAGCTCTGTAGAGAAAGATCTGGGGGACAACTGGGTAAGCCCAAGCCAATGATGAAGGCTAACAGCACCCTGGGCTGTGTCAGCAGGAGCACAGGCCAGCCAGGAGATGGGGGAAGCAATTACCATCCTCTGCTTGGCACTCAGACCACATCTGGAATACTGTGCTTCTCCACCACCACGTAGCTGCTCTACCGTGCTGCTGCAGGTCTTTCCAAAAGGTCTCTCCTCCCTCTAGGAAGGAGGAGGGGCACGAACACCCACCCACTGCCTCCACTGTAGAGGGAGAAACACAAAGCAAGGCCAGGGGTGCTTCAATGCCACGGAGGAAGAAGGTGTGTGTTTCCTGCTGTGGGTGGAGAGCAGCGTTTCCCTCTGGTGCCAAAGGCAATTAGAGAGTTGCTGCCCACTGTGAAGGAAGCACATATTGTGTCCCCTAACGCCTCACTTGCTTTTTAGTCAAAGCAACAAATCCAGCTGGTGACACAAACGGCAGAGCCAGCAATGCAGGGAACAGAACCCTTGTACTGACAGGAAACCTGGGATATGGCCAAACCTGACTTCTGCCAGGCAAGGGGGACAAAAATATCAGGCTGAGACCCAGCATGCAGCCTCTCCCAGTCTCGATTAGCACAGAAGCAGCGCAGAAACTTCACCTTTTCTATGACACCTTTGTCCCACACCTCATTCTGGTGAGCTGATGACACAGTTCAAAAGCTCCTGCTTCACTCAGAAAGGAACAGGACATTAAAAGAACATCAGGCATAGAAATGATGAATGGAGTCAGGTATGACGTGGACTCCTAATTTCTCAGTCAGCAAGGATAAAAATGTGTGAATCTGGAAGGGAAGGTAGAGGCATAAAGTCTGAGGACATGCCATGAGTGTTCTAAGTGATAAACTAATTAAACATAGTAAAGTTAGGAGTGGTTCTAAGACTGGTGACTTGCATTCCTTTTCACTTATGGTTTTGGGCTTGGCCCAAGTTATTTAGGGATTCCTAGTAACTCTTCTGGAAGAGACAGAGCAGGAAAAAGTGAGTCAGTTCCAGAAAAAAAAAATTCCCCTAGTGCAAACATGTTCGTTTTTAGCAGTCAGGACCTTAACTTAGAAGTACTCTCTGTCTTTCTCTGTTCTGGGAAGGATTGGGAGTCTTTTGTGTGGGACAAAGTGCCAGGTTTCCTTGTGCAGGTGTCATGCTGGCTGGGGAAGACTTTGTTTGAACTGGATTCTCAAAATCCCCAATCACTTTGCCAGGGTAGAAGAACAAAGAATGCAGCATTGACCCAGGAGGAAGAATGAAAGATTGCATTTAGAAAAATTGTCCTTCAGAAGAACAAATCTGCGGTGAGAGACTCTTCGCAAATGAATGGCAGAAAGAATTCTTTAATTTCTTTATGTAATATGGGGTTTGAATACACTAAATAGTAGGAAGTGAGGAAAATCAGCCGTATGTGCACTGCTACAGGGAAAAAAAGTACGCAATTATTGCTTTAAAATCAAAATTAGAATTCTCGTCATGTGACAGATAACTCAACCCCAGTTGTTTGCTACTGAAGCGTAAGTGCTAATGGCTAGGATATGACCTATATTCCACCCTGCCACTTTAATGGATGAAACAGGACCATCATGTCCTAGAAAAACAAATATTTAAAAGCTTTTTACAGTGTTGTAATTGGTGCTTATTTTCAGTTACGTTCAAACACATATTACCTAAGGAAAGGTCCTTAGGAATACATACCCCTGATTTAAGCCTAATTGCAGCCCGTGCACTGCAGAAAATAATAAGATGCAACGTGGAAATGTGTAACTGAAGACCTCTAAAACGATGTAATGCCATGGATTAAAAAATAAGCAGTTTCTTGGAAGGAAAGCTTGAGAATTGCACCTTTGAGGACAGTTGTAGTCATGGAACAGCAGTAAACACGTTTTACACAGCAAAATGTCTTTCCTTGGAAGAGCGGTTGTTCACGTAAAAAGACAGTGTTGCCATTTTTACAAGTGAAACGTATTAGTTTTCAAATGAAACATTTCAAAAATTCATGTCAACAAAGGATTTGGGGTAAGGGGGTTCCGTTTGAATTTTTTTCTTTATTGTTATGAATGCCATACTAAATACTTAGCCATCTGCTCTTAGCACTGCAGCAAACGTAGTCAAAATGACCCCTGCCAGTGCAGTAAAAGCCACTGGTTAAAGCTGTGTAGTCAAACTCACACCCCTGAAATGAAGAGCAAAGGGCAGAGCGGCTTTCCAGGGTTAGCGGATTGAAGCTTCACGTTTCCCAAGAATTCACAGCTCCAGCTTTGGCCTGCACTTCGCTACCAGTGCTGCGCAAGTTGTATCCACCTACACCTCGAGTTCAATTTGGCCTATGCCTTAGAGTTCAGGAAACAGTCCTTCTGTTTTGTTGGTTTGGGGGTTTTTTTTTCCTTTCACTCAGTCTTCCTTTCCGTACTAGGTCTTCCCATTTTTAGGTGGCCTGAGGAGAATGTTTTGTGTTTAATTTGTCAGATTTATGATTTGCAAAGTTACTGGCAGATGTATAGAACTTCTCAATTCAGGCTGGAAAATAAAAAAAAAAAATGTTTTCATGTAATGACTTTGCTTCTGATACTGAGTAGGTGGACAAGAAATTGAGGTCTCTGGGAGAGATAAAATGATGAACCATTTTCACATTAAAAAGAGGAAAGGGAAGAAATAGAAATGAGACTTCAGAAACTCCTGGTTTATAAGATCTGTCACACAGTGTAGTGGTTAGAACCACAACACAAAATAGCTATGCTCATAAAGTGCATGATTATTTGAAGAACTAGGAGATTTACTATTTTTTAGACAATTTTCCTGCTGTTAGAGGCAGCTTGGATATTCTTTAACATTCTTCCCATTTTACAGAGAGAAACAATATTGGACCCACATTTTTTAAAAATCTTCAGGTTTAGCTCCAAATGAAAAGCAACCCCAAACATAATTAAATGCAGAACTTTAAATTCCATTTCCCTGTTTAAACAATGACAGTGTCTTGCTCAATCACTGGTAAATAACATTTGTTGTCCATTTACAACTAGGGTACTAAAAAGAGAAATAGAATGTCATGATTCCTAATTAGAACATTCATGTAAGGGTGGCCAGTCTTCAAGATAAATGCCTGAATTTCTCTGTGTTCCTGCAGTAACTGTTTTATAGCTGAGTTGGATTTGTCAGTGACATCTCTGAAACTGTGTCAACGTTTTCTTGAAGTGCCACCGAGCCCTCTCCTGCCAACATCTGACTCCCTGCATTGAGGGGACCAAATTCTTTGAGGACTGAAACTGAGCAAGTTGTGTCATGAAGCCACTGTCATGCTTGTTCTCTGTTCCTGAGAAAGAACAGGATTAGTTTTTCTTTATACCTACAACAGGAAGATGTATGCCATTTCCATATAAAATGGACTTGAAACTTATTGGGAAAAAAAAGGGGGTTATATTTCTTCTCTCTGTTTGATCACTGCCTATGAAGCAGAATTTGTCCCATGCCACTATAAACACATTATTCGTAGGACTAATTTAGAAAATGATCAAGCCTGTTTATTTAATACTCCTGTGATGTATAAATGATTCTGTATTACTCACAGTGAACATATGCTTTGCTGTAGTTTACTCTCCTGTCAATGCAACCCCATTATTATAAATCAAACCAAGGGTTTGACAGACTACTTCATTCACATCTTGCTCACTGCTCCCACTGTTCACTGTAACATACACAACGTGCCATTTGTAAAATGAACAAATTCCCAACAGCTGATTTTACTTTGTTTAACAGCTGACTGCATCTTGGTGTAACACCAAAGATGTTTCAGCTTATTTGTTTTGACTAACCAACTTGTTAGCTAGCTCATGTAGTATTTGTGAAATTATAGCGGATTGTTAGAAATGTATTTAAATCAGTTATAATTCACGGATATTCAAGCTCTTCAAAAGGCACTGTACAATCTTATCAGCAAGAACTAAGTACTCTACTTGAGAAACAAGAGGCACATTCCTTATCTGTTGTTTGAACAAAGAAAGGGTGGGGACATTTCCCAACCAATCACCCATTAAAAATGTTTCCAGATGGAATCACACCTTTACACTGAAGAGTATAAATGACTGCAGTGAAGCATATTTCATAACGGAACAAAACAAAAGCTACCTAAATGTAAGTTTTTGTGATTGGCCAATACATTTGGTCATCATATCTTTTCTTTCACATTGATAAAATAGAATTGGGGCACAGCTTGAAGAAAATTTCTTAAAGACACAATTTTCTTAACAATTGTGTTAAATTACTCATTGCATTTTTTAAGGTTTTTTTACTGGTGCTCTGAAATTACTGATCTGTTTGTTTTATCGTGTCTCAGGGAAACGCAAGCACGTACATGTAATAAAACTGTTATGATACTTGTTTGTGCACTTTGCATACTAGCTGACTAGGCAAGCAATTATGCTAATCTAGCTGCTAAATGTATTTATTACTTGTGCTGGAGTTACAGCCACACCTGCCTGCTCTATCTCACAGCAAGGCAGGGATGCTCAGGAAGAGCAGTGCTTCTTCAGTCCATGGAAAACTGTAAGAAAGTTTGCATGTGGCAGACCCTTCCCACTCTGAACATCCAAGTCCTGAAATATCTGGTAGTAAGGGTATTTGATCCACAGGTCATTGGGAAGGATGGTAGCATTTTGAAATCTCTGTGACTGCTTTTCAGTCTTTGACGGATACAGTGGCTTGTTCTAAGGGAGTCAGGGAAGTGCAACTGGAAAGAAAATCAGTCATGTCACGTCTTCCGTAGTTGTATGAGAAATTCTATCGTTCTGTCCTTGCTAAGAAGGTTTTTATTTCTTGCGGTAAGAGAGAAATGATCTGCAAAGGGTTAGGAATCACATTTCCAAGGAGAGCAAAATATTTGGGTTTTTCTTTTCTCTTCAGATTCCCCTTGTGGGTCACACGTACATAAGGTCTTGGCTCTCTTTTGAGCAAACTCAGTATGGGATTGGAGGTGCTGGGATGCAGAAAAAGAGTAAAGTTTGGGAGAGGTGATAGATTGTATCTCCCGAGAGAGGCTAAATTGATGTTTTGTCTAAAAGTCAGAAGAGGAAAGGTCAAGCACTGGGTCTGCAGGCATCTTCCCTCATAAGCACCTCAAAGGTATAGTCTAATCCTAAGGCCCCGTTTTGTCAGAACTAGTTTCTACATAAATCTGAGAACTTAGTGGTGAGCACTGATGGCTCTGTGCTCTAAGCCTTACTCACATCTCTGGAATAATTACTTAGAAGCCTTTGGGGTTCCAGCCAAATGAAAACAGTAGGCACAAGGATTTAGGTGGAATTTAGACCCGCAGAATCTGGGACTAAGATCAATATTTAGATTAATTGAAGGTGTTATTCACCCTTCTCTCCCCCTCATTTTGGATAGCTAGCAATCAGCCTTTTCTTTCTTTTGGAGGTCTGAACATTTATGCAATCAGGAATAAATCTATCCCAATCTCCTCTAGGCTTTCCACAATCAGTCCTTCCAACCTCACTCCAGAGTCAAATCACATACCTTCTAGCAGTGATGTTCAGAACACAACTGAGCGACTGTCAGCTGGCCAAGCTTGCACATGCTTCGGAGTGCATCTCTGGTTTCCTAGGGAACCTCGCCTGTGTCCTCCTGTAACGTTCAAAGGCACCCAGGAGACATTTCATTACTGCCTCTGTTCATGGTTTTGTACATCCCTAAGTAATCAACACGGGAAAGATGCATTTGCGTTTTTTATTCTTCAGTTTCTAAAGCGGTAAGATGAATTGCTGACCATACAAAGCTGATTGTTCTTCTAGCTGTAAAACTCGAGAGCTTTGCTCAGAAGTTTGAAGCTGAAACTGCCTTTATACTGCTGCTATGGGCTAACGACTGCCACTGACTGGCAGGCCACTGTTCATCCAAGCATCTACCTGTGGCTTTGTTCTGATTTATTTATCTCCTGTTGTTCAGAATCAGTTATTCTTCAAAGATCCAAGTCTGTCTCACAGCCCATATGTCTAACGTCATCCTGCAACCATTAACAGCTTGCCTCTTACCTTGCACAGTAGGCCAGCAGGCTGAACTTTCCCCAGGGAGTCTTTAAGGTATACACGGTATCATTGCTCAAGAACAGGCTATACCTTTCTTAAAAGAAAAAGAAGGGAGTGTGTGCGTGTGTGTAAGCACTGGATATTGAGGGTATCAGCCAGAATCTTTTTGGTGAGCTTTTCTTTCTAAACAGAAAATAATCCACAGAGAGCAAATACTTCTGGGGAAAGCAAAGGTTTAATTACAGGATTTTTGGTTGGTCTTATATGTGTTCCTTCATCTATCTCTAGAGACTCTGAGAACCCTGTCACAGATGTAGGCTTGATATGCACCTTATCTTCTCTTCTCTACACATCCTGGTCACAGATGCCTGAATGCTACTTTTTCCATGGCAGGCTGAGGCTTTAATGCTTTCCCCTGGAGGAGAGATAAGAGCCAGAACATGTGTAAACTGCATTACATTTTCATTTGTAATCAGCGATGTGTAAAGTTTCTAAAAGTTGTTGACAGTCATATAATATATTCTGTCTCCATTGCAGGGGTAGTGGACAGGGTTACATGGTCAGATATGATTTTGTTTGCAAAGAACTCTCCTTTTACCAGCCTAGTACCATCATTTCTGTCTGATGTAAAGAAATACACAGCGTAAGACTTTTTCCAGTCTTATCCCTCTTTCTTATCATTCATATTTAATGTATTTCTACCTTCTGTGTTGTAGCCATTTACATTTTATTGATTCTTGGGTGCAGTTTGCAAGTCAGTGATTTATTGTCTTTCACTTCTCTTTGTGCTGACAGGGAACACTGCTATTTTTCTAATTCTGCTGTATTGTGAGGTAAAAATGTTTGTGCCTGAAATCTGTGAAAATGTAAGGCACACATTTAATGTGTGTTAATTGTTGTTACGCAGATTTTTAGAAGAGGAGAGAAGGAAATTCGTGGTTAAGGTGACACCCCATTTTCTGCTCATGAAACTTGGTATTGCAGCGTGTGCAATGCATTAGCTGTCACTGTTTAGGGGGCTGTGCAATGTCTGACATGAGAGAGGACATGAGAGATTTAGGCCAGAGTTTTTAAACTGAGGTGCCAGAAGGTGGGCATCCAAGATTTTTAAGCCAAGGGTGAATTAAAGAGCCTCTAAATTTAAAAATAGGATAAAATGGCATGTGCACATAAAAAATAAAATGTTTAATAAAAACTGCTGGAATATGAGTTGGAATGCCACCTGCACAGGGTGAGGTCTGGGGCACCACTGTGGCCTGTATTACTACTTTCCAAGTGCAGCATGATGAATAAACCCAGGGAACGTGCACCATGGGACAGGGACCAGCCACAGCGGCAGAGCACTGCTCAGCCCCACTTGGAGGTCTGGCATTGGAGATTTGCCACTCCTTCCACACCAGGCATTTCCAGAGCAAGGATCAGATCCCCTGGGTTCAGCATCATTTGTCCTGCCCTTTGCTCCTCTCTGCTGTGTAAATTACTTTTTGTAGGGGGCAGAATAGGGAAAAAAGGCTGCAGCAGTGCAGCTGTGTTGACAATAAACCACTCTGGCTCACCTGACAACAAAGCGGGTGAGCTGTCGAAATCCTCACAGATCATTGGCGGAGGACCCAGGTCATGATGAAATGGCTTGGCAAAAATTACACCTGGCAAAACTGACTTGTTTGCTTAGGAAAGACAGTAATTTCCACTCCTTGTGGAAGATGCGTGCCTGCCATTTCTTGGTTTGCACACTGAGGCTCTAGGTGGGTTCCTGTTGCACAGTCACAAATCAGTAGTTTCTAGGAAGTTTCTCATTTTTGTCTGGCCGGGACGCTGTGACCGTACATTTTTTAATCATAATGGGCCTTGCTATTGCAGGTCAGTTGCTTGTTGCTTCACAGCTAAATTGCTGCAATATGCTCATCTTTGGGCTACATCTACGCTCAGTCCAGGAGCTGCACGCAGTTACTCTCTTACTGCACAAGGTATTTTACCAGGAGCAGCAATTTTACAAGATCAACTGTTGGTTTTGATGTGAACAGCTTGCACAGGATTTACTTACCACATCCCTTTTCTGTTGTTGAAGAAAAGGACAGAGTACAGATTGGAGCTCAGGATCATGGAAGGACACTTTCTGTGAGGAGCTCTAAGTTTTGGCATTTGCTGGAGGCTGTTTGGGGGCTGTGGGGAGTGGGGTGTTAATGATCAGGACAGGCTGTGAGTCTCTTCTGTTTTCCCAGCATTTCAGAAAGGATGGGGCTAGACCTGACAGCATTCCCCAAATCTGTTGTGTTTGGAAAGATTTTTAATAATATGACTGAAATACAATCCGGTGTTTTCCAGTTGCCCATCATAAACACTGACATTGGTCTTACCGGGGTTTTACACCTTGTCCCCACTACACTGAGCCTACAGGAGGCTCTCCAGGTGCTCTTCACCTAAGCACATCACAGCACCTGCCTGTTCCTCGGTCTCTCTCACACATTGCTTGGCCACAGGCTCTCTGTGTCTTTCCCCTAGAAGAAATGGGATTTGGTGTAGAAATCCTGTGTCCTAGGACCACAGCTGCCTTCCTTGGGCTGCCCAGCAGCTTAAGCAAATTCCTACCGTGAGCTCCAGAGCTGCAAGTAAATACTCAAGGGTTCCCATCTCAACTCTCCAGCCACTTGGGAGAGAGGAAAGGGGCAGATTTTGTGACTATTCCTAAATAAAATGAGCATGCCTGCCTGCATGATATTTCCTGCTGCCACGGTCAGGGACAGAATATGAGTCTGGGCAAGGCGTTTATTGCATACTTAGGTCCTACATCTGGCAAAAGAAATATACTGCTCTAGAAAAAACCCAAAACCCACATAATGCCAATAAGCAACTCTCTACGTTTCCCTGTTTAAACTTCCTCACCACTTTGTGGTGCTCCTTGTGTTTAAGCCTAAGGCTCCTTGAATACACAGGATCCTCCTCTCTCATTCCTCCCCACAGAGTTCTTCTGCATCCCTTTCTCAGCTGGCTCAGCAGCTAAATGAAATCGCTCTGCTCTTCCTCTTTCCTGTCAAAGTTTACCTGTCTGTAAATGTCCCTCAGTTTCTCAAGCTTTTAAGGTCCTAATGTAATAGCTGATTGTCCTGCTTCTAGCCTAAGTCTCTTCTTCCAAACATCTTCCCCACAAACAGACTTTGCCGGACTAGTTTTCCCAGGTCTCACTGTGTCATCATTCTGTTTGACAGCTAGATCAAAGGAAAAGAAAGCTAAGGATGGGTGAATTGTCACTTCTCCTGACCTGGAAATCTTAAATGTATTCCCAGTGAATTCATAACTAGTGGATAAAAGAGAGGAAAAAGGGGTTTTGATGAGTTGTCCAGAGATTGGAGTTGTCTTCAATTGAGAAGAAACAAACAGAACCCACTGGAAACTGGAGTATGTATTAATGATACGCAATTATTAAAAAAAAAGGAAAAAACCCCAAACGTACATCCTGGTGTAGTAACCTAAAGACCTTGCCCAAATTCTGGTATTGATTTCTCACTCTGAACTGGTGGCTGTTGAAAGTCAATATTGGTCTAATTCTAGAAAAGGAAGGAGTCTTTTGGTCATTCAACAACACAGTTGAATCCAATGCATTTAGCTACAAACGCTTTAGATAGGTCTTTTTGTTGAGATCCTCTTGGACAGTATGAAAAGTGTAGATTTTTCAGCTAAATGGAAAAAAAATAGAAGATTCCTCAGGGCATCTCAAGATAGAGGGGGAGGAGGTAAGAAGAAAATAAATTCAAGGCACTGCTGCTCTGTTGCTGAATGAGGTCACATTTCATGCTGTATGCAGATAAAAGACAAGACAATTTCCCACTTCCCATTTCTGTTCTGCATTGCCAGGTTAATTGTTGTCATTGTCTTCCCCACAAGAGAAGCTTCATCAGTGGTGCCAAATAAACCAGATTAGTGTTCAGGGGCATTTGCTGGAAGTGATGCCAAATCCATTCTTGATCCTAATTATATGAAATATGCTCCAATAATTTTCCACAAGGTGAATAAAAATAATGCCAGAGCTGCCGCTTTCACTAAAGCTCAATTAGGAGGCATTCACTAGTCCCAAGACATATCATAGCTGCTTCTGTGCAATTATATTCTCCGTTTTATTGACTGATGTTTACCTAGAGAAGATGAATATCCTAATTCCTGGCACAGATACAAGAGTGATATCAGGAGAGAGAGAAAACTGTAGACAAGACCTGGCCCGTATCCCAACATTAGGCAAACCGACCTTTGGTTTCGATCTCCGCAGACAAGCTGTTTTGTCTGTGCAGCTTCAAGTGGTACACAGAGGGGGTACACACTCAAATACACTGTTAATTCCTCAATCTAAAAGAAGAAATGAGAAGCCACTTAATTCAGAAACTAAAATCAGATTAAACAAATTATCCTTTGTTAGTCTCGGAACATTTCCCGCAGTGTGCAATACCTTGAATTTCCGATTTCCATGATGACTGATTTGCACCAGCTGACTAACAAAGAGGCATGTGTCAAAAACAGGATTTCACTACCTGCAGTTGCAAATTTGAATTTTTGCTCAAACTGTGCCCTGGGCACAATTTCACTGTAAAATTGAGAGATGTTCTACTAACATGTAAGTACACCGAAATATGTTTTGATTGCATTTTAAAAAAAAAATTCCTCTGCAGCTACAGTTGTAGCTACATGTAGCAAACATATTTACTGAAACAATATAATAACAAATGATGTTCACAGTCTGTAGTTGGTTTATATGATAGTATCATTTTTCAGGATTCTCAAAGCGCAAAGCATCTTTATTTTCTATTTATCAAAATGCCCCATCTTTCTCAATTTAGAGAATTTTACCTATACATAACCTTCCTGTTTTTCTTCATACCTTTATTTTTGTGGAAAGTGTTACAAAACACTAAATCTAATATTAGAGAAGTAGATGGTATGTTTCATGACTTCATTTACCCTCTTGCCATTTTTTAAGTTTCTCTACTTCTAAAACTGCTGGCAGACCCTATTTATTGATTGTCTGGTACAGAATCGGAAAATCACAGACTATCTCAAGTTGGATGGGATCCATAAGGATCATTGAGTCCAACTCCCTGCTCCTCACGGAACTACCTAAAACCAAACTGTATAACTAAGAGCATCATCCAGACACTCCTTCAACTTTGTCAGGCTTGGTGCCCTGGGAAGCCTGTTCCAGTGACCGACCATCCTCTGGGTGAATAACCTTTTCCTAGTGTCCAATCTGAACGTCCCCAGATGCAGCTTCATACCACGTGTTTTCTAGCCCAAACTCTGACTAATTTGTGGGATCATCTAATTGCCGGTGTACAACAGAGTGACATTTAAAGGGAACAACAAAATTGCCCCGGTGAGTTAGTGACTTCAGGGCTGATGTATTCGTAGGCTCATGGTGTTCTCTGTGCTGCTGTCAGAATTGATCTCTCAACTTCAGCTGATAGTTGCAATGGTATCTACGTAGCTCCATCCTTCCCAGTGGGATAGTAGAGTACCTTGGGATTAAGGAGAAAGCAGATAGGCATCTCTCTTTTCAGCACATACATCTAGGCACCCATTCAAGCTGAAGTGCTCGAACAGCCTATTGCTTTCCTCTTGGCAAAAATTCAGAAACCATTTCTTTAATGACTGCTGATTAGGAATAGGTACAGGAAATTTTTGCGCATCTGCTTGGAGACTGGTCCCTAAAATCCAAGGTGACAGACAACCCATTATACACATCCTTTGATGCTTACAGTTGCAGTGTCTCCTGATATTCAAACCATAAAGACTTTCTGGATTGCTGCTGCTGGATGGCATAATGGGTTTTGTTCCACTGACTGCACCATCTCCTGATACAAACTAGTACCCTTTTCTCCAGGAACGCTGGAAACTTGCCAGCAACTCAGCAATGCTAAGCAGGTGATGAAAGAGGGTTTAAAAGGTCTCCTGGGTGAAGTCTGAAGGAGATGCACAAGAAAGCTGGAGCACTGAGGGGAAGGGTCTGAACAGGGCTCTAGATCAAGGGGTGCAGATCTCACAGCAGGCACCCCTTAACCTGGCAGTTTACCTTCCTTGCTCCAGAGACTTCTGGAGCAGGACAGAGTTAGATGGAGGGAAGCTGCATTTCAGAAAGGGCTTGGTGTTTGGGGAGCTCTCTTGTTTCTTTGCTTTTAATGAGCTGTTTTAGAAGGCTGTGTAAAAGCTAGCTGTGTTGCTGAATTTCCTCAGGTTTTCTCACAAAATGCTAACTGGAACGTGGGAGATAGGGGATATTTATAATCCCTGGGCTGAGTCTGAGGAATCAATACTAGATCTTCAAGGAAATGCAGGTTTGAGGGAGGAAGCTGACAGAGAGAGGGTTTGGGGGAGAGGCTATGTGATCAACAGGCTGTACCTCACTTTTAGTCAGGGCCTTGTAATACCTGGGAATTCACTGCTAGGACTCCTGAATTATGGTAACCCAATACGTATCCAAGGCAGGTATGTTTCTACGCTCCGTTTTAATGTGTGGGTGAAAGACACAACATATAGAAAAAGGCCAGTAGAAATGTAACCTTGGAAACAGGTCCATGGTAATCCATCAGTAAGCCTCCACCAGGGCTGCATTTGTTGAGAAATATTCACCATGGGTAAAACACTCTGTTTAGTTAGCTAATGATGCTAAAGTTGTTCCTGGAATCTGAAAAACCCGCATGCTTAAAAAGCAGTATCAGTATTCATGATGATATTAATGGAGCTGGCCAAGGAGCGTTGTTGAGTGCCTCTGTGGAACTGCATGAAGTAATTTGCCTGCACTGAGGAGTTTCCTGGAGGCTATGTGGGAGTCAGGGTACGAAAATGTATGCAGGCATGAGACAAAGCAGTTGCAGTAAGCACATTCTCCATTGGAGCAAATGCAAGTGATTAATGGAGCTGTAAAGTGATTTGGGATGAGGAGACTCTTGTCTTTTTCCAGTGCCAGGAATGAACATTTTCTGGTTGCTGAGATGGAGTGTATATGTCACTTAATTACCATTTTTTCAATTAGTTGCTCCTGCAACATATCTTTCCCTAAAGAAATTATTGAGCAATACAACCAGAACTCAAACTAGATCTGTCACAGCTGAGAGGGTAACTGACTGCATTTGCAAATCCTGCTTTGCAGATGTCTCCCATTTCTTCAGGTAATGGGCAGAAGCACAAAAAGAGTAATTCAAAATAGACATTTCTGTTCACAAGTCTCATTGACTGACATTCAGCTTTCTTCTTATTTTGTCAAATTCGCTTAGTGTGATGCTGATGGTTTTGTTAGCCAGCAGCCTCGGTGGAGCTTGAAAAAAACCAAATGTTTACATGGACTGTGTATTTGCAATGTGATGGGAACGAATGGAGGCTGTCTTTACAGAGCCTTCAGTGGTCACTGGTTGTGATTGAAACACTCCTAATGAGCAGCTCCTGCAGGCCCATTAGAGAAATGGCCTGACAAGTGAAAGTCCCTTTTTCATGTTACAATCACTGTATTCATTTTCCTACCCAGAAAACAGTGTTTTATTTTCCCCTTCAATGGATGAAGTCTCAGCTTGGATGTTCTGTCATAGAAATGCAATATTAATAACTTCAGCAAAGACGCTTTCTCCCAGGAGTTTTTTGAGCTACAAATGCACTCTGTGGGCCAAAATCATGCTCTCTTATTGTGCCCTGTCCTACATGTTCACAGCACCAGAATTTAGCTGTTCCAGGGAGGTGATTGTCCCACTCTACTCTGCACTGGTGTGGCCTCACCTTGAGTACTGCGTGCAGTTTTGGGCACCACAATATAAAAAAGATATAAAGCTATTAGAGACGGTCCAAAGGAGGGCTACGAAGATGGTGAAGGACCTTGAGGGGAAGACATGAGAAGTGGCTGAGGACACTTAGCTTGTTCAGCCTGGAAAAGAGGAGACTGGAGGGAGATCTCATTGAGGTTACAACTTCCTTGTGAGGGGAAGAGGAGGGACAGGCACTGATCTGTGCTCTGTGGGGACCAGGGACAGGATCCGAGGGAATGGCCTGAAGTTGTGTCTCAGGAGGTTTAGG
>JAWMRA010000113.1:105066870-105084334 GCA_035584735.1 Pseudotriccus pelzelni
AGAGAGAGAGAAAGAAAGAAAGAAAGAAAGAAAGAAAGAAAGAAAGAAAGAAAGAAAGAAAGAAAGAAAGAAAGAAATCTATGTAAAGTTCAGTTATTATATGACTAATATTATTATATGACTGTATCTGTCTCATATGAGGGCACATGTAGATGTGGGGACTGTTGGATAATTGCAACAGCCATGTGTGAAAGGAAATGAGCTGCAGCAGCAGGTCACCCTCCAGTCCAGCTGCCTGCCTAGCCCAGCCTCATCCTGCCTAGCACCAGAGTCCCTGGGAGACCTTCTCATAACCTGCCTGAGAACTATTCCCAGGGTCTTCTTCCTTCAGCTCTCCAAGGCATTCTTATGTGTCTGGATTTTGGTAGACAGTTGGGAGGGTCAGGAAGCTTGTGTGGCCAGTCCTGACAACACACATTTGCTCTACTTCCAGGAACCAGGCAAATGTCTGCTGAATCAGGCTGTGAACTATTTCCACTGCAAAGTAAAAATCCTTCACATCCCATCTGTTTTTGTACAAAGCAGGAACACTTTTGCATGGAGCCTATGTATAAAGTCTATCTCTTTGCATATCTGCCAAAAAGTATGCATCTCTGCTCATGGCTTAATGTGTACAAAAGGTCTTCAGTACCTCCCACTGCATTTGATTTCTTCATTTATTTACTCTATTCTGTTTACATTTTTGAATATTTCTTTTAAGGTGGCAAAACTTGTACAATGATTTGCCTGAGCAAGTTTTTGTTTTGCTGTGGGAGTGAAGTCCAGCAGTAGCTAGTTGGCAGTTTGCCACTCAAAGTTGAAAGATCAACAGGCACCTGTGTCACATCACTCCCTTTTTTGGATTGAAATGATGTTATAGGAAAGGTGTGTTCGTTTTTTCTTTTTTGGTTGGACTAAAAATGGAAGGGACTGTTGTCTGTGAGAAACTTATTTCCTCATGTATTGAAGCAGCCAGCTGGCAGCCAGATGGCATTGAGCCACTAAGAGGTCAAAGGCCATTGGACAACTGTGTGGGATTTGTTTCTCACTCGATGTGTTTGGTTTTAAAATCATTTATTTCTGGAGTAAGTCATAGATATGGAAAGGGTTTTACCTAGGGGATGGTTGTTTCCCCATCCAGTTGAAACCACAAACAGACAGAAACCTGGTCTCTGGCCAAAGTGAAAGGCCAAAGGCAAGTTGTCCCATATTTATCCTTTACTGGGTCAAAACTCAAAGTTGGACACTGATGGCAGTTCATAAATATTTCACTGCTCCAATCAACAAATGAGATAGAAGGACATCGCATGTCAAGAAACTTGTTGACTCTTGCAGAGCAGATAGCCAGCTGGCATGAGCTCTGCTATTGCCCTGTCTCAGAGCTGAAAGGCCAGAGTTGTATGGTGCCAGATTTGTTCCTGGTTTAGCTAAAATAACATAAGAATCATGTTTATGTTTTGATCTTGCTGTGGCATTGCCTGTGATCCTCAGTGGTCATGTGATCCTGACCTATTAGTAACAGGAGACTCTGAAATCTCCAGACAGAAATTCTGCTTAAAGGTTTACAATTCCTGATTCATTCAAGCTTCCCATTAATCTCATATTTTATCCTCTTTTGTGTTTGCAAGTGCTTTGGGAGTCATCAAGAGATGCTTGTAACATAGTGTATGGGATTTGATCCCATACTCACAGCTCTGGAGAACTGTGGGTCAGTTTCTTTGTAAGTATCAACAGGCAAAAAGTCACTGAGATCACTGAAAACCAACACTCACATATCATGCAGGTAAGGTTTGCATCCTGACCAGTAAAGTTTTCATCCTTGCACAGGAGCAGTGGGCCAGCCTTTTTAGTCTGGAATAGTCAATGACTGCCTGTGGCACCTCCTCATAAACTTTTGGAAGGGTTAACACTTCAAACTTCTGCCCCTTGTTTGGGTTGGGAGATAAATGGCCAAGAAAGAATCAGCTGTATGCGTTCCATAGAACATGCCAACAGTTGACGTTCTGGCTCCTGGTCCTCAGGATGGCTCACTGCCCAGCATCCCTAGTGATCCAGAAATGCACTGTTTTCACAATACCTGAACCAGCACAGTTAAATTTAGATTCTGATCATCCTGGCAGCCTGCCTGAATAAAAGTAAAGGGTTACAAGCATGCCAGCTGGTCCCTTGTCACCAGCACTGGCTTCTGAAGGGCAGTTCTCCTTCCAGAGAGCACAAATACTCTGAGGAGATGGGTTGAGTAAGGCTGTGGGTTTTCAGTTACCCATGCAAAGAAGCATGACAGAACAGATTTCCTTGGCCTCACACATGCTTTATAACTCTGTTCCAGGGCAACTCAGACAGTGACAGAAGGAACTTCCAACGACTCCGCGGTGGTCCAGTTTGGTGTAACCTAAGAAAGTCATGCTCTTCAGCTCTCTGCCCCCAGGTCTCTGCCCAGAGGTTTCCTGCCCAGCAGCAGTGGAGGCAGAACAGTTGGAGTGTTTGGTTCCCCAGCAACTGCAGTTGACTGTCTGGTATATCAATTTGAGTCACAGTCGAGTTCAGTTTGTGTTAATGAGCATGATGATCTGCGAACTCTGCTGGCGGCGAAGCCCGCGGCTCTGCTGCTGCTGCTGCTGCTGCTGCTGCTGCTGGGGCAGGAGCAGCCACCAGCAGTGCTGAAGGTGGGAAGGCAGGAGAGGAGAGCTCAAGCCTGACTGGATGGAGGGGATGTAGCTCCATCAGACTTCATCAGAGTCTCGCTTTCTTCTATTAAGAGCAAATGGAGGGAAGGCAAAGAGAAGGGAGATGTGGGTGTGAGGATTCCTGGTCTTGATGGTCGGAAAAGCTGTATGGAAGCACATCTGGAAATGAACTGATTCACACAGAGGGTGAAATAAAGGAGAGGGAGTGAGAATGCTGAGCAGAAAGCTGTAATTCACTTTTCAACTCTAATTCTTTTCTCTCAGCACAAGGTATATCACCTTTCAGTTTATTTTACCTTAAACTTTTCAATACTTTGTCTTTTCTTTTTTTTTTTTTTTAATCAGAAGGTTTGAAATGGACAAAATGCTATGCATCCTTTCAATTCTGACCTGTAAAATCCCTATGTGGTCCAGCCTTGCAGGTATCCTGGTTGCAAGTATAGTATCTCCAAGTTTTAATACCTTATTGACCTGGAAGATGTGACTTCATTAAACTCCAGAGCCAAGAAAGAGCATATCTACTGAAGGCTGTTAATGAGTCTATTCCATCTGTTATGTCAGATCAGTTCTGAAACTCAGACTTCCAACAGATACAAAGATTCAAAATACTGATATATTAATGCAAACTACAGAAGCCAAGCTTCTTCGCAAAGGTCAGTTGGAGTCAAGTCATTGTCTAAACAGAGAACAACTACAGAGCGTAACAAAAGTGAGGCACTTAAGTAGCTCAGTCCCTAGACATGTAGGACAAGTACATTGAGTGATTCACAGGTTCATCTCTGCACTTCAGAAAAATACCTCTGCTTCTTGAATTTCATTGCACTTGGTATTAAATTTTTCATCAAAGAAATGTGTTAAAAGCTTCTTCCTATGACAGGTACTATGCGTAACTATGTGATAAGTCAGTAAATAGGAGGACTTCTTGAGAACAGGAAGCAATACTACTGGAGGCTAAAGTGTCTGGTAGAGATTCAAGTGCTAGCACAGGATTTATATTTATGAGTTGCCACAAATTATCCTGGTCAAAAACACTAGGCACAACCTCCTCTGTGGTCCCTGAAACTCCGTCAGCTTTGGGACTGCAGTGAGACATAGACTTGGACTGCAATCCAGGAATAAAAATTGTGGCTTGGATCTCTGTGTACCAAGAAGGACTGACTTTTGTGTATCTGTGAGTGAATGGTGCAGGCATTTTACTTGTCTGTGTCTTCCTCACAGTCTCTGCTATCTGTGTCAGCTTCTTTGCTCTACCCCCTGGCATGAATTCACAGAATGTTTTCATGTCACTTAATTCCCAAAAAGCTGATATGACATTTTTGGTCAAACATATGTTAACCCATTTTTATAAACAGCAACATGAACTGCTGTTTTATTGACTAGAACCCCCAGTTGCAGGCAAAAAGACTGTATGTTACCTGAATTGGTTACTAACCAGTTAAAAATAGATATTTGCTCCTTCTGCATTTACTTAAGTTTTCTCTCTTTTAGCTAATGTGTATTGATGGAATCTCATCAGCTCTTTCATGACCATTTTGAGATGTGTCCTTGCCAAAAGCGTTTAACTACAGTCTTGCTCTCCAAACCGATGTATAGCTGAGCTAAAAATGTCATGTGTTGGCTTTAAAAGAAAGCAAAAATGAAAATTGAGTTTTGCTGCTGCATTCATTTCAGATCTCAGGATAACTTCCATAAAGGGTATAGGCCAGATTCTTAGCACATTGAAAACTGCATAGGTCCACTGATTCCCATGAAGCTGCATTGATTTACAGCAGCTGAGAATCTGGCCTAAAAAGCTTGGGGCTATATATCTATCTTATATTATGTTAAAGTCCCTTGACCTCTTACTTGATTGCCTTGCCTCCAGTGCGTGATGCTAGTGTAGGTAAATTATACCTCTGCTGGCCACTAAGCTTGCTGTTCTAGCAACATTAATAACCTCAAGGCTTCCAATTTTCTTACCAATGCTTACTAGACCTCCTGTGCAAGCCTCTGGGGCTGCTCTGACAATAATCCCAATATATATTGTTTTGAATGAAAATAAACTTTATTGCAACTTGTGCTGGAGGCAGACCCATGAGCCTATGCTCTAGAATGCCTACTAGGCAGCTGTGTAATCATTAGCAATACTATAGGGAACACTACTAGGATCAGTTCAGAAGGGTTCTTCATCCAGCTGAGACTATAATTTACAATGCCACCATCACTACAATAACAAGGTAGCAGAGGGAAAACACTCTGTTAGGGGTGGTAGTGAAATTCAGTCATCGCAAGGTGTGGTCTTTGGGGCAGAACCTTTAATTGGCAGAAGGTTCATTAACTGTTCTGGTAACCTTAGACTTTCACCTTTCATTAAATCTAAATCTGCAAACAAAATGAACTTGAAAAAGCATCCAAATAGAAAGGGCAATGTCTCATCTTTCCATGTAGAACCAGAGAGATTTTGGTGTCCTGGGTCCCTTTCTCTAGCCCTTCTGCTCTACCATCATACTCACTCCACCACACTGGACTTGCAATTCTCCTTCCTGCACAGCCAAAGTAGTAGAAGCAGTATCAACCTGTCAGGTTTTGGTTCTGTTTGACATCCAGATCATCCTACCTTTTCCTTTACCTCATTTTTATATGGCACATCTGATTTATATCTAGTAAAGTTTGATTGTAATTAGACCCAACTCACACAGGTCACTATTGGTCATTTATCCAGACTTAAGTTATAGGCTACTTTAGCAACCAAACACATGATTCTGGAGAGGCACAAATTTGAGTTTGAAATCTCATGTGACCACATGAGGTAGTGGGCTGTTCCCTGACTGGATTAACGTAGTCCACAGAGCAGGGCTTTCCTTTTCTGCAAATGTGTTATCTGCATTCACTGTTAGTTTAACGCCAACACCCATTTGGGGAGATAATTAGCTGAACCAAAAATTTTCTCTTTTGAAAATTGTGAACCCTTTCAGCCCTCTGTCTTTTGAAAAGTCTCCTGATTTTCTTAATAGAGTACAGCATTTCAAATGAAAAAACTGGGGGGTTTGAATGAAGGGCTGCTGCTTTTAATCAAATGTTAGAGCAGGCTACCTTGCTATTCATAGGATTAATGTTTCTTTTTTTGTTGTTCCTGCCTTTGTTAAAAAACCTCCATAAACTTTTTCTAGTAGTTTGTGATCCTCTCTGAACTCTTCTGTGACCCCAAGTCATGACCCATAGTGCGAAAACTACTGACGACATCCAGGAAAAGTCAAGGCAGAAGGAGTAGGAACACACACAGATGTAGTTCAAGTTTTAAGATGTACAAAACATCTTGAAAAAGTTACACAGTTTTGTCACAACCACCACATATCTTTCCTTAGGTGACTCATTCTCACAGAAACACAGAATATGCTGAGTTGAAAGAGACTCATCAGAATCATCAAGTCCAGGTCCTAGCCCTGCACAGGACCATCCCCAAGAGTCACATCATGTGCCTGAGAGTATCATCCAAATGCTTCTTGCACTCTGTCAGGCTTGGTGCTGTGACCACTTCCCTGGGGAGCCTGTTCCAGTGCCCAAGCACACTCTAGGTTAAGAACCTTTTTCCAATATCCAACCTAAAACTCCTCTGATAAAACCTCAGGCCATTCTCTCAGGTCCTGTCACTGGTCACTACAGAGAAGAGATCAGTGTCTGCCCCTCTTTGTCCTACCATGAGGAAGTTGTAACTGCAATGAGGTCTCCCCTCAGTCTCCTCTTCTCCAGGCTGCTGGACCTCAGCTGCTCCTCACACACCTTGTGCTCAAGGCCCTTCACCATGTTCATTGCCCTCCTCTGGATGCTCTCTAACAGACTAATATCTTTCCTATATTGCAGTGCCCAAAACTGCTCACAGGGCTCCAAGTGAGGCCACCCCAGTGCAGAGCAGAGTGGGACAATCCCCTCTATCAACTGGCTAATGTCCCCCCAGACAGAGTTGGCCCTCCTGGCTGCCAGGGCACTGCTGACTCATATTCAACTTGCCACTGACCAGGACCCCGAGGTCCCTTTCCATGGCACTGCTTTCCAGCATCTCATTCCCCAGTCTTTAGGAACATCCAGGGTTGCGCCATCCCATTTTAGCTGTCTCTCTGCTAGTTTCATGGACTGACAGCACAAAATGATGAATAGCACTGGTTAGGACCTTGAGAATGAACCTGAGAGCATTGCTACCTCTGACAGCAGAGGGTAGCACGCTGTGCCTGAGCAGTCAGGTTACCAAGAAAATAGATCTGGCATTACTCTCTTGGCCTCAGTTTCAAAAGCCCAGTACAGCACTTCAGCAGGTGGCTACAAAAGTTTCTGGAGAGCCTTCTGGTTCGTAGACCTCTGGAATTGAAGAGTGGCTTCTCTGATGGTAAAAATGGGAGGTAGACTACCAGTGAAATACTTTATTCAATAGTTGAGAACCTCAATGAAAATAATATAAGCCTAGGTTTTCTCTAGTGCCAGAAATGGGAGTAGGAGAGGAGCCCATACTAAAACAACCACATCACTAGACAAAACAAGGTTTCCAGAAGAACATTCAGTAAAGCTATACATAATTAATTTATTTTAATTCAGTAAATCAAAGTCTGTTTCTCCTCTCCTTCATCACTTGTTCATGCTGCTGGTTTGCTGGTTTCCTTAGTATATTGAATGAGCTCAGTTACATCTCAGATTTTGTGTATTAGCTTGGTTTCTGAATAGAACACACAAGGCTGGTGATACTCACATACTTTGTGAAGCACTGAGACAACTGACTGAAAATCTGCCAGGGCAATGAGAATATGGAATATGGAATTACAAGTCTATATGCTGATCTGGCTCTGCCCTGACTTGTCCACTGGCTTTGCCAAAGCCACTTGACCAACCCAGATTTCAGTTTACCGAGCTAAAAAAAAGAAATTCTGGTTTGGAGTTTATTTTCTCAGATAAATAAATAAATAAACAAACCTACCCTGCAACAAAACCCCAAAACAAAACTGCAAAACAGTTTAGGTTAATCTGAGGCTATGGGCTTCAGTGAATAGACTGGTGAGGATCTTTGATTTTGGATAATGACAGTTTTAATTATGGTCATGTTTTCAGCTTTAAAACCAATGAACCATAGACCAACATTACTTTTTCTTTATTTTACACTGGAAATAGGATTGACTAGATCATCAGCAAACCACGGTAAAGGGAATTGACGAACAGCTATTACAATGTTTTGTTGTATTTGTCAATGTAATTAAATGCCAAAATGTAAAAGAATGTCAATTATTAACCTTCAGAAGCATTCTGAAGTACCAAGGTCACAATGAAGGTGGCTCAAAATCCTTCCGATATATGAACCCAGAGGTTTTCATGTCAATTATAAGGTCTTAAGCAAACTCTTCAGGAACAAGAAAACAAGTTCCATAAAGATCTTCTGATTATACTTCTTTGGAAGTGCATCATACTCAGAAAATGCATGCAAACCTAGAGAGTTCATGACTAAACCACTTTCATCAGCCTTGAGGGGATCCAATGTGATGACCCAGCTTGTCAAAGAAAATTTCCAGGCAATGTCATTTCCAGGCAATGTCACAAAATAACTTTGAACACATGAGAAGATTTGATTGAGCTGATACTATGTTGATCATTGCTAACTGATCAAGAGGAGATGCAAGTAAATCTTATATTGTTCTGATTATTTCAGCTCTAATTCTGTTTGTGATAAGGATTTGAAAACTGATGCTAAGCTCATTATCGTGTTAAAAACAGCACTTTCTAGTCAAGGCAAAGTTTGGAGAAATGCTTTGCCAACTAATGGAAAAGCAGCTTACAGGATTTGAATTATGAAATTTATGTGTACTTGGCCCTACAGAGTTCCTTGATTTCTCACATAAGTTTTTCATTAGCCCAGATTTTTTCCTAGTTGAGTCTTATTTAATTTGTATGACCTGAGGTCTACTCACATATAAAGTGGGAAGTGATATAGTCTTGATTTTGTCTGCTGTAATGTGAGATAAGGTATTGATTGATGAGTTTGTTTTTAGTGTTGCTTGGATTTTGAAGTTATTTTCCTACAGTTTATGCCTTGACATGCAGTAAACAAACTTCACAAACAAGTTGCTTGTATGCAGCGAATAGACTTCTAAAACAGATCAGTTTGTGCATCCATGTATTCTCTGTTACATCCATGTATGTAACAGAGAATATAAATAAAGTAACACAAACTAAACTCTGTGTAGTAGCCTGAAATGGAGCCACTATCAAAGGTGAATCAACCACCTTTGAAACCTCAAAGGAACAGGTCACTAATCTGTCTGGTGGGCTGGTATTCAGGTAAGTACTCATGGTAATCATGGTAGCTATAGAAACCACTGTTAGCCCCAAAATCACGTTTAGAAAATTTGTTATGACCAATGCTTGTATTCTGTTTTTTCTTGAAAATGCAAAGACACCATGAAGAGCTGATGAGCATCTCTCTGGCTGACTGAGTGATTCGAGGGCTAATCAAATTCTATGGCTTCCAGGTGAAGTCTTCAGGGCAGATCCAACTTGCATTACTGAAGCCTGTAGATAGAATCAATAAAATGCAAAATTATCTTTGAAATAGAAATCCCACACCTACATATTTATATCTTAAGAGTTTGATGATTACATATGTCATGACACCGCATGGTTTCTCTCTTTCCACTACATTTTATCAATCACCCATCTATCAGGCTCTAATCTTAGTTATATTCTTGTTTGAATCTCATAATTTTCTAAGATCCCTCCAGTAAGAAAACGATCCTGTCTGGATACTCTTTCTCTCCCTTGTATGGAAGCTTGTGGCTTCTCCAGAAACCCTGGCATGCATTTGTTAACTTTTAGCTATGATGTCTTAGCTAAACCCACTATTTCTTGGCTCTGACAGATCCCTGCCTGTGCAAGTACTTTTCTCAAGCCCATTCAGTGTGAATTCAGGCAGTTTAGCTTAAACAATAGTGGGAAAGAGCTACAAAGGTCTATTTGCACCAGTCTCAGCTGCAAATAGTGACCTTTTCTACTTCTGCCACTTGTCTGTACAAGCGCTCAACTTTTATTTCACTATCTCTGGTCTAACCTTCTACCCTCATGGCAAACATCAATCTTAGGACAATCACAACATTTCAGATGAGATAGATGCTCATTATGAGCAGACTGGTGTAAACTTTCAGACTCTCTTCAGTACCAGTCGTGTAGTTCAAGACTCAGCAATTCAATACATTTTGCAACAAGCGGTGAGAGCTGAATTGGATATTGCCCCCACTATGGAAGAAACTGTTAAGGCCATACAGCAGGTATGGCAAGGCAGCTGGGGTTGATGGAAGCCCTCCTGAAGTCTGGAAGCATGGAGGCCAAGCACTCCATGCTAAGTTTCACAAGTTCGTGGTAGAGCCCTTCCCAAATCTTCGTCCGCGAAGCCTAGCCATGATGATGATGATGATGTCTCAGCATCATGATGACACCTAGAATGGATGCTATGGATCATACCCCACAGCATAGAGGTCTACAATGAAGGAAGATTAATTTCTCCTTGCTAATGTAAACACCCTTTCCATATTTTGTTGCAAAAATAACTTTAGTTATATGAAAGTGTATTGTGCTGCACAGAACAACAACAACTAGGTCAGAGTCACAGATGTAAGATGAGGCTTCCATGGAGACACCCTATGGTTCTGAAGATACTGAGAGTTTTCTCATGAACAAAATGAAGTAAAGAGAGAACTGTAGTAAGGCACAAGAGGGATATCTGAATATTCCCTGCAAAGTAAGCTATTTATTGGATTAACCAGGAGAACAATTAACGCACACACTGTAAATTATAGCTCTGCAATTCGTCTTGCTTAGAGCAAGGCATCATTCCAACTGGTTTGGAGGACGCTGTTGCCAAATGGGACACCAACTGAGTAATTCTGCAGTGAAGACATAACCCTAATAAGTGAGATTTTTGCTGCTGTAACCACATCCCATATTTTTCACCACTTTCTATTATCATCTGTCTTGAATCACTTCCTTGTGGGGAACTTCAGGTACCGCTGTTAATTGTATTACACTTAAGAACTGCCACTGACGCCAACACAAAGGAGAACAAATTCTTTTTGGTTAAAATATAAAAATTCCCAGCTATATTTGGGCAGAACTACACTTGAAATTTATCTTATGCACTCTGTTACAGAAGTGACCTTGTGCACATGTTTACCTTTAACAGAAAACTACACCCAACACATTTGGAAGCAATAGTTCTAGTAAGGAGACAAGACAGAAAAGCAGGGTAAAGTTAACCCTAATACCAGGATTAACAATAAAACACAGTTGTCACATGTTGTTTAATTTTTTTAACATCTGGAAAGGCTTGGAGAAGTTAAAAAAAAAAAGGGCTTGTTTAATGTCTGATTTCCACTCTGCCTCATTTTCGCTCATATACTTAATTTACACAGTTCTTTGTTGGGCCAATTAAGTTTCTTGCTTTTTTTGAACCCATGTGGGGGCAAAAATCCATGTGTCTAGCAAGAACTTCATAAGACATTCTGATTCCTAAACCCATTGCTCTCCTCCATTGCATGGCAAAAGACAATGTCTATCATGGGTTAATCCAGCATTGCAGGTCGTTTCTCCGTAACGTGCCTCTTGCCAAAACAGCCTGTTCTTAGTACAAGACAAGACTAAAGAAGGAAAGAAATGTGTCCTAGAAAACAGTGAGATGAATTCCTGTCTGCAGAACTGGAAACAAAAAATGAAATATGAAAACAGAAACTTAAAATATATCTGACTGCAAAGGTCCTTTTTAGCTGTTCTGGTGTCTTGTATACAGTGAGTGCAAAGGTTTGGCAACATCCCTCTCTCACACTTTATTTCCCCTTCTCTCTTCAAAGCCTGGACTCACCTTGGAAATTTTGCTGAGCTTACTTTTTCTTTTTCACTGTAGCTTGAGATATAGTTTGTTCTTTCTCTCTCTCTTAGCCTGGTGCATGTTTGCATTCAGTGTAAATGTATGAAGTGAGTTCTTCTTCTTCCACTGGGAGGTTTTTCAACAGTACCTGCCTGTTTTCATCCTAAGATGCTGCCTTCATTCAGGATTCATATTTTCTTTCTGTAACAAAGTTTTGGGGTTATCCTAATATTTTATAAGTCATCCATCAAATTGAAATTGTCTATTGTACATGATCTCCATCTTTATAACTCATTATGTCCCTTCTTCTCTTCATGCCCTCAAGGAAACATCCAAGCTAAGTCATCTCTCCCTCAGTCATAAAGGATGGAATGACATGAAAAAAAGAAAGAAGGGGGGAGTGGAAAGGGTAAAGGAGATGGTGCATTTTTATTTTACTTTCTCCCCCATCAATTGCATGTTCTTTTTTGTACTGATCTCCCATTAATTTTAAGTAGGAAACACTATTACGAAGCTGACCATCTGAATTGTCTCATTTATCCTAGTGTTTCTTTATGTGGCTAACAGTTCACTGACCTAAAGGGGTCAGATTGTGCTGTAGGTGCTCTTCCTGCTAGAGGTCAGGGCTGTGTTTCCTTGAGGTGCAAGAGCTTTGCCTTTCGTGTCATTTCGTAATCCATACTGTTCATTATAATGAGTGAATGCAGCACAGGGTTTGTCATTCATTCTCTCCACTGCCACTGTTTTACTGGGCAACCTTAAGACTACTCTTGACCTTTTTATTCCTCAGTTCAACCTAAGAATCATTTAAGTCAATATAAGTAGTGTTTTAAGCCTGCTTATGATCTGCTTCTTCATGATGCCTGCTGTGCTGTCATGTTTAATCTTGAGATACGCTTCGAGACTCTAAAGAGTTAAATTTGGACAGAACATCCCTTAAATCTTACATATGAATGATACATGTCAGAAAAAACAGTTAATTCCTTGAAACTACGACTCACCATTAGCAAAAGGTATGTTTTGCTCTGCAATTCCCTTACAAACCTGACTGCTTGAGAAGACATCTCCTGGAGAAAAAAAATTTGTCAGATTGCACATTGTTTGTTCACAATGAAGTTTTTTTTTAATCTGAGGTATAACTTGTTCCTGTTTTGGTTCTGAAGTCTAAAACACCTCAGACTTCCAAACTGCACCCAATGAGTAGGATTATCAAAAAAAGAGTACATTGTTAAATTACATTTTCATTCATCTGGAAAAAGCTTTTCTTTTCTTTATATTTTCTTTTTTTCTTTTATTTTTAATTGAGCTCTGAGAAAAATAATGGTGAGCCAGAGTCTGCCCAAAGGTGTAACAGAAAAAAAAAAAAAAAGAAAGAAAATTGTCGTTTTGGTGTGATTACAATTCATGGATAGATCACCAGAACTGTTATCATCTATGACAGTTCAGTTCACCAACACTGGCAATTTCAGCTAAGATGACAAAGGATATGGTTCACTGAAATAGATGAAAACACACTAGTAAACTATATGTGACTTGAAATTAGATGCAAAATCTGTGTGTGCATGTCAATTCTTTTATCATTATAATCCCACTTCACTTGAGCAAGAAATTATCCCATGTGTTTTTAACCTGTATTTGTACTGTTTCTTATGCCTGTGATACTGCAAAACTAAAACATTCATTCCAAGTGTCATACCCCTCTAGCATGACATAAGTTTGCTGGTGGGATGGGAAAGCTAATACTGATATACAGCTTTGCTTAGTGTGGTGCAGAAGTTTCCAGCCTGCAAAAGTGATGCACAACAGCACTAGTTGCCAGGTCTGCCTAGGTGAAAGCGTTTAGAAGAGCTCCAGACAGATCCTTCAGATAAGTACTTGAGTGCAGAAATATCTTGGTATTCCAGCTTCTTCCAGAAACCACCTGTTTTCAAGGCCCATTCTTCTGCCTGAGGATGCGGGACCAGGATCAGGAGGCAAAAAGCCTCTGTCAATTAAAAGCTCGCTCAAGTGGAACATGCCATAGATGAACGCACATTAAGCAGATGAGATGGGTTTGGAGGAGTGCAGTTGGTGGTACATGGTAGACAGATGAGCAGACTGATGTAGGGGTAGGACTGGGTTCCCAGAGTGTTAAAGCTCTGCCATTTCAACTGCTTGTGTGGAAGGAGCAACTGAGAGAAGATGGAGATGTTTCTCCTAGTGCCCATGTAGGCTACATCTGGAAGCTATTGCTCTCTGTTATGTCGCTTCTTGTCACCAACAGTGGTGTTCCTGGAGTACAAGATTCACCTCACCTAATTTTAATATCCATAGGTCAGAATTATGGGAAAATCCATAATTTAATTTTATGCAGGGCTGGGTCACTGTTTTCTTCAGTTTCTTTCTGGGTCAGTTCACAGCTACAAGTTTTGCTTGTGTGTAAGGTCCAAAAAAACTCAAAATCTCATAAATGAAACACAGTCAGAACTGCCAAATTTCATCTGGTTTCTTGTCAAAATCATATGAGAATGCAAAGCATAAATCAGCCAAGGTTTACTCGAAACTGTGCTTAAGGTTCACTCAGAAAATGTAATAGTCTTATTAAATATGAAATCACATGAATTGGGGTAACACCGAACATGTTCCTCATAGTTCCATAAACCTCATTTTAGCACTTTATACTTCATTTTATCTGACAAATGGTCTCATTTCTGTTGTCCAGACTGAACCCAAAATTCCACTGAACATGGTGATAATGTGATTAAATCCTTAGAATCAGCTTCAGAGTTGGATCCACTGGATGAGCTGAATAGAGGAGAATGTCTGACTCCTTCCAGATCGCTTTAGAAGCACAAGCAGTCCATCTTTGTTTGGCATATTTAAGAAAAGCAAACATATCAACAACAAACCCCTTTTTTCTCAGTTCCTCATGAGTGTATTCCCTGCAGTTGTTATGCCTCAGGAGAGGAGTACCCAGAGGCTGTATTTATGTTTAGCACAATTATCTGTCATGATGTAAGATAGTTTTTACTGTATGTAAACATATATATATATCTGTCAGATATTCAAATATCAAACTCATTTCATCCTAAAAAATACATGTCTAAAAGATGAGGAGTTAATTGTCTTGTGCATACATGTGTTTCTGTGAGCGTTCCCCTCTCTACTGGCTTCACTAGGAGTCATAATGAGCAGCTTACGTTACTTAATCCATTTGACATGAATTAAATTACACGGATGCAGCATATCTAAACAGTTTTCCCTATCACGACAAGTTCTATTGCTACCCAAAACCACTTTTTTGCTTGTTCTCGAGCTCGAAGGATGACACTTGCTAAAAGTTTGGTTTAAGACTTGTATTTCGTAAGTCTGGAACATTTATATTGTTCTCAGAAATCCACACTGAAATAAAACAGTAGGGGGAAAATATTTACATTTTGATTAGCTAATACTGGGGGGGGGAAATAGCTATTTTCTCTACTGTTGTGTGTCATTTTTGTGTAATAAGAAGTAGCTCAAATGGACAAACACTGGGATCACTGAGAACATTTAATATGATGACTGATTATTTAAAATATGCTGCGAAACACTTTGGGTTTAGAAATACTTATGCCCTGAAGACTATCATGAAGAATGGCTGCATTCCATAGCAAGAACTGTGTTTGGAAAGCTTAGCTCACTCCAGCCTACTCACAATGATGATAAATTACTTGTATTGTACACTGTATGCGCAGTTTTTATGCAGGTGTTTTTCCTGAACGCTTTTTTTTCTTCCTGCTAAGAACACATAGATTCATTCCTTCACTCTTTCAACCTACTACTACAAGTAGTACAACTGCTGTATTATCCCTGCAGCAGGTTTAGAAATGTTACAGATTTCCCAATATGTTCTGTCCCTAAACACCTTGCTCTGGAATGAAAGAGGGAAAACTCCAAAATTTCTTTGTCCCTGATGCCCGCAGTGTTAACTCAGCTAGCCCTGTGCTGCTCTTTCTCTATTCCACTGAGTAGGAGGGAGCAAAACCGGGTCACTGTGTACTGTTGGTAGGTCAGATTGGAGCTTTCAGGCTCTCGCATTTACCAGGAATAAAAAGAAGGAGTAATTTCTTGCTGACACCTTTTTCAGTAAAAGCCTTCATCACTAAGATCAAAGGCTTCTGCCATACTGACAGGAGCAGCTTTGGTGGTTACAGATATGAATGAAAGACCATGTACTCCTCCCCCTCCTTTTCCTCCTCCAAAATACAATTTCTTCATTCACAGGGAAGCAGTGATGAAGAACAGCATGGCTGGGTTATCTATACCACCCCATCTCAGTCTTAAAGCCTGAACCACTCTTGTTCATCTGTTTAGACATTATTTTCCCTCCTCACTTTTGCAAGTTTTCAGGGAATCATTTATCCACAGTAGCTCAGTTATTGGGTTGCATCTGAAGGACTACACAGACCAGGGCAAGGCCATGAACCCAAGTACATCAGGATTGTACCTTGACACATTTTTCACTCAGACTGTCTGGCACTGACCTACATCCCATCTGGGGCATGGTCAGGAGTTAACATGTTGGATATTTGTCTCAGTATGACGGTTTGGAGACAAAGGAGACTTTGACTACATCAGCATAATTTATGTCCCAGAGGTGACGATGATCTCTGGACATTTTATTTACTAGCATAGATATAGCTGAAGTGATTTATATGAAATATCTGTTTCTCATAATAATGCAAGAATACATAAGTCTTCAAAAAGATACCAGGTTTTCACAGATGCATGCAACCTAATGTACTTCTCAGAAACTAAAATGTTTCATTGTAAATTTACCAGCAGGAGAAAAATTACTTCCTCAGAAATATGTTGAAATTCAGAAATCAGTGTTTATTTCCTTGTCAGGAAGAAGCAAAACTTTAGGGAGCTCGAGATGCAATGTTTCTGGCAATGTAAAATAAGTATTGCAAAACTGAAGATTCTGCAAGTGATTTCCTAGAACTTTGTTCCATGCCATGCATTTTGCCTGAAATATTTCAAAAAAGAGAAACTACAATTTCTCTTACTACTCACAACAGCAGGAAATAATGCAATTACAAAAAATTAGTTTTGTTTTGTTTTTCATGCCTGTAAACTGTACTGACCTAACTGCCTTTTATTTTAGTAATGTAGTCACAGAGTATTTTTTTAATATTAATATTCAACATATTCAGGAGGTTCATCTACTTAAAAGTTATTTTTTTCTCAAACCAAAAGCATGAGAATTGTGAAAACCTATATGCAAAACAGAGAGATTTTGTCAGAAACAATTCGGTAACAGATTATTTCTGTTTTGTTTTGTTCCTTTTGCCTCCACTAAAACCATTAGCACTTAATAATACAATGTAATTCACTGATTCCCCTAAGCAAGGAAAGATATTAGGCACAAATATGTTAGGGAGGGAGGTGTTAAATGAGGGTCTCTAACCTCTGAAATTAGGCTCTCAAGAACCAATTTACAAGAAAAAAGTTAATTTTCTCTTCCACCCTTTAGGAAGACAGTACTCCATTTGAAAGAGTTTGGCTACTTACCTCCTGTGTTAAGGTCTTAAATCCAGCTATAGGCATTTTTGTGCAGAGAGAGTAGGACTTAAGTCACAGTCTCTGTTCCCACTCTCCCTCTCCTTAACACTTTTAACTGGGCAGACTTTTACTTTGTGTTCTGTTTTCTGAGGCTCCCTCTATCTCTGTGGATGAGGGGATTAAATCTACCATAAGCAAATTTGCAGATGACACCAAGCTGGAGGGGAGTGTTGATCTGCTGGAAGGCAGGAGGGCTCTGCAGAGGGACCTGGACAAGACGGAGAACTGGGCTGATTCCAACGGGATGAGGTTCAACAAGGCCAAGTGCTGGTCCTGCACTTTGGCCACAACAACCCCCTGCAGCGCTCCAGGCTGGGCACAGAGTGGCTGGAGAGCAGCCAGGCAG
>JAWMRA010000113.1:105091742-105126771 GCA_035584735.1 Pseudotriccus pelzelni
GGGGAGCAGAGAGGCCTGGCCCCCCACCTGGGGGGACCTGCCACGTTTTCTCTCTTACATGGCTGCCACAAAATTCTACCACGCCACCACCTTCTCTTCTGTTTCTTCTTGAAGATGTAATTGGCAAAGGCGTCACCTTAGCTCCTGATTGACTTTTGTCCGGAAATTCATCCGGACAAACTATTTTCAATCCCCAAGGAGGGGGACTTTTGCAAACCCATGACATTGCATGTCTGTATATGCTAGAAGGGTGTGTAAGTCAAAGTCACCGATTCCCCCCTGAGAAAGCTGAAGCATCTCCAGTGGTGATTAGTCAAGCTTTTTATTAACTTTTGTATGAGTCACAACAGGCTGAAACTTATGATTAATTCCATTTCTAATGACACTATAACCAGTAGCAAAAAGGAGTGTAAACAGTGTGCAGAACACCTGCTCCTTGTCAAAACCCAGGAGTCTTTGTACAAGAGAACTTAAGGATGCAGAAACATTACCTCTTTCCTCAAACTGTTTCTGCCTAGCACAAAACAGAGCAGTTTATCTTGATTTCCAGAAATCAATTTTACCTGTGAAAAATTACACAAATTACTTGTGAAACAGAGAAAATATTAGTGTACTGTCAGTGTAGTGATGTTTTTAAGGAATCTGCATATCCCTTCAAACACAACGCTTAACAGGATTGGGATGTGGCGCAAAGGCCCTTCCCTAAGGGCCACACACCAAACATCTCCCAAAGCTTCCAAGCAGACAAAAGCACTTGTTCCTTGTTTCAGCCTCGTTTGTTGTGCCTCACAGTGGAAATGTCCAAGTCAGGTCAATAGGACTCAGAAGCAACATCATGCTTGCTGACTCCTGTTGAAACTTCATTTATCTTGGGGGGGGAAAAATTATAAGGAAGGAAGCGTCTACAAAAGGCCACACATGACAGGAACCTTTTTGTCTACCATATTTCACTTTAAGGGACAGCCAATATTTGCCTCTTATCTGGGAACATTTAAAGCTCTGATTTCTTTAAAGATATTTTTTCAAGTTCTGCAATGTCCCTGAAGACCATTATGTAGAAACCCTCGTGTGTTGATTAGTATGATATTGTACAAAAGGTTTAGAAACTGAACTCATGAAATGTTTTAAACAAAATGAAGAAGTTTCCCCATAAGAGATTCCTGGAAAGCTGGAGTCTTTGCTGGTGGGATGCCTGGGATTTGCTTGGGAGAGAGGGAAGAGACAAGAAGCAAAGCACAATAGGCTGCTAGGGAGTCTGTTGGGAGCTGTTAAACTAGGATGAAAACATGGACTTCCAGAGAGGCAGGAAAGGAATAAGACTCCTTTTTCTTCACAAAAAACAGAGAGAACTCTCTCCTCTTACTTTGGGTATACTCCAACACAAGGCCCCTTCCGGCCTTATTAGCACAGTCAGAGCTCCTTCTTCTGATTCACTCCCTCCTCCTCTTTGGGGTGTGGACCTTAATATTCCCGTGAGCAATGGCAGGATGAACACTGCCCAGCTGGAGTCTTCACCACTGAGGTGGTGTGTTCCATATCCCATCTGGCAGCATCACACTTGATCCACACCGATATAAAATCGAGGGACGCAAAATCTGGAACTGCATATGGGCAGTTCAATTCAGTGACTTTCTTTAGACATGCTCCAAATATTTGTGCAACAGGCTAGAACCAAAGGTAGAAGTATCATCTATCTCCAAAGTAAATCTATCATTTGGAGGTAGTCACCCACTGAGGCTGCTTCAGGGTAAAAAGTGTTTGCTGTGTGACTCTCTTCTAATCCACGTGCAACTTTAGGTTTCCTTGAGGACCTGTTGTATCAATGAGGTCCAAAGAAATGTGCATTAAAGTTTTCATTTTTCTGTAATAGTAGCAAGATCCTACACAAATTCCAAAACAGAATAATTTGGCAACCTCTCAAGGCTAAAAATATGATTTTTTTCTGCAAGAAAAAAATATTAAGTACCACTTGACATTCATATTTTTATCATCTTGACATTATAAAACCCAAAGGAAAGACTAGCTATTCCCTTTTTGTGCTGCCAGCATTGCTCTGCCTTTGATTTCCACTATGTTATGCCTAAATGTGCAAGTGCTCTTCAGAGAGGCCAGATAAAAAGATGTGAAGCATGAAGAGTCTGTTTTTCACCATTTCTTTGGAGAGTAACATTAAAATGGGAAGTCACACACTTCCTAATGAACCACTCTGTTTTCGAGGCATGTTCAGGTAGAGTTAATTCAGTCTCTTTAAAATAAAAAGTTAATACTAAGGGGGAAACATTCCCCACTGTTTAATCCCCTCTAGCACTGCATCTGAAATCCAGCCAAGTATCACATGTGTACAGTGCTCAGCATATACAGAATGTATATGAAGTCAGCAAAACACAATTGCAGGGCTTCTATTGAGAAAAAAACAGGCCTGACTTTTGACAGAGCAAACAGCGCTTTCTCACCCAGATACATCAAACTGGCTTTATATTTCATCAAGCATTTTGCTTGCATTTTCTTTTTCTGCTTTTTTTTTTTTTTATTAATCACTATTTTAAAATTTTTCCTAATCATCTAAAACCTGTGGGAATAATCCTAATGATCATAATCCTTCCCCTGCAACCCTCCTCCTACTCCCTCCCTTTCTTTTTTTAGTGTGTTGGCAGCCCTGATCAATGTTGATTCATTGGAGGGAACGGAATCTGCAAACTCTTCGGTAACACTAGACAAGCTGCTACTACAAGCAGCTGCAGTTGCAGTTTGCATCTCACTGGGGGTTTTTCAGAAAACCCACCCACAACACACAAGGGGAATTCTCCCGGACAAGCTGCAGGTGCTATGGATATTTTCATTTAATATTCATTCTTGCAATTCAGCACATTTGTAATCCATGTGGTAAACTGTTACTTACATTTCTCCCAACGGACCACAACCAGATGTCGAAAATAAGAAGTCCAGTGGAGATATCACTTCTTCTCGTCTTCATTGTGCATTTCAATGGGCTTAAAACAAATCTGCTTTCTCAGGACAAAAGAATGTGCTTTTATATTTAAAGACGCTTTTTGTTGACATTAAGAAATAATAAATATATCCAGAAACTACAGGCACCACATAGAATATTAAGTGCTTTAATTGAATGAGTATTCTTTGGTATATTAGAGAAATACTCTCTTTTTATAGGCATCACAATCCTATTGTTAACTAAAAGGCCAAAAAAGGATTACAGTGGAATATTACATGAATTCATAGACTGTCTTCTGTATACGTTAGAATGTTTTCCCAGAAGACTTGGTTTTCCCAGAAGACTTGATTTTCCCAGTGTCAGGTGATGGAATTCTTGTAGCTGTTTGTTAATTTGTTTTGTTTATTTGTATCCATTTCTATTACACTCATCACCACAGAGTCTGTGTATTCTGAACATATGACAGTCATTTTTTGGAAACAAGAAGACTTAATACTAGAGTTTTCTTCATTGAAATGTATGCCACAGGGGTTTTATATTTGCTTATTTGTTTGTTTAAAAGACAGAAGAAAATCAAAGCATTTTTATCTGATGCATTTTTACAAACAATCCCCCACACTGTGCATAAATGATACCAAAAGATGTGTTGTTCTTTTTGTTTTCCTATACTTTGTCCATTCCTAGAACCTTTAGGTACATTCCAGCAGTACTTGAAATAACATCAAGGCTTTCATTAACAACTCCTCCACAGAGAAGTAGGGGTGGGAGTATGATCACCTAAGTCCTCAGGTACAAAACTGTTCATGTTTTTAAATTTTTAGGGTAAAAACATTATTCTGCAAAAGAATGTCCACGGTTGCCTGATGTATGCATCTCCAAACTCATAAACAATGACAGGACAGTAACGTCAGATCTAGTAGGAGAACAGATTATTCTTTCCTTGGACATCTTTAAATTTTGAAAAGATTTTCATTTTTCCTCAGCCTTGACCCAATTCTTGGTTTCTGTACTGAATATTTTTGTTATCCCAAAGACCCTAGAAAAAAATGGTGTTCCATATGGCTAAAAGATATATAATTTTATTGAAGGAGTTAACTTGTCCTGAAAATCTTTCAACAGAAGTTCAATCTCATTGAATCTTCCTGAGAAGACAGTTTGAATGAATAGAAAAATCTGGTAAACGAGGACACCACTGATGCATTTAATTGGTTTATTAGGGCCCCCAAAACTGGTTTCTTTCGCATCTGTGTCTGCAAAGTCAGGAATTCCAGCATAAGCTTAGGTCATGATTAGATTAGTGACCTCATCCCAGTCTCATATTGCAGAGATTGGCCATGACCTCTAGTTTCAGGGCACATGGGGTGAAATCCTAGCTACGCTGAAGCCAGAGGGGCCCAGACTGGTTTTCTCCTCACATTCTCGAGTCCTTCAGGCTTTGCAGCTGTGCTGCAAAAGGTGACATGGCTACAGAATCCAAAAGGTAAGTCGACTGACTTTCTAAAAACTAAAAATGTCCACATAGAAAAGGTTTACTTTTTTATTAGGAAAAAAACAAACCAAAACCAAAAACAACCCCAAAACAGGCTAAAAATCAAAACACTTCTAAAAAACTGCTCGAAAACATTTAGAAGAAAAGGATGCTTGTTTCAGAGAAGATGGTATATAAGGACAACAGAACCACTATGCAGGGTATCGAGGAAAATCTTACAATCATGCAGCTACCAAAGATATGCAAGAAATAACACAAGTAGAAATAGCACTTGTAATCCTACCTTGCCAGGGCTACTGTGCCTCCTTCATGAGAATTCCATTGATTCATGTGTTGAGGTGGGAGAGAGACGAAAAAGCTCAAGGGCCCAAAGCACTGCTTTTTCCATATGTGTTACCATTACTGAAACACCTGAGCTAAAAAACCTTTGTTAAGCTGCTGTTAAAAAAATTCAATAGCTCTCATTATAGCCCAGAATTTCTCATTTCCTTCTTGTGGTGGGATGCCGGTTGCACCCTGGGTTGCTGTCTGGAGCATGTAATGACAGTGGTTCAGGGCCCTTTAAAGGTATTCTTTTTTTACAATGCCAACAAGGTAGTGGCAGTAAAAAAGAGAAGGGGGGGGAAAAATTGAATGCATAACACTATTGGTGAATGAGAAGCATATGTGCTGACAGAGGAATGCATTCTGCAGGGAGCTGCAGAGACTTAGTTAAATCCGGATGGTCTACGCAGTTCAGAGATGTGATAAGAAATAAGGAAGGCAAGTGGCAGGGTGACAGGAGACACAAAGTAACACAAAATATAGCTGATAAAAAATGAGCCTTTTTGCATGTGGCTGTTACAGGAAGAACACTTTTACAGTACTTTCAAGAGAAGACAAATGTGAAAAGGCAATGGCAAAACATTTTCTAGGCTCTGGACTCCACCAAGCTACGTAAAGGGATAAGCATTCAAAAATCCTTAATTTACATTCCGTTTTCAGAAATTATGTATAACAATGAAGATGTTATCTACTACTAGGTTACAGTGCCCAAACCTGTTTTGGAAATGGAAATTCAGTGTAAGGTCATTTAAACTGTTTGAACACTTTATTATAGACACCTTTGCTTTTAATTAAACCAAGGTTGTGATAATTCTACTAAGTATGTAAATACTAATTAGAGTAGTGGAATAATTTTAATGGAAATAATAAAGAACTGTTTGTTTCAGCAATATAAGCCATAGCTATGAAATACAAGATTAATTGCTTTCATATGGCCTTTAGATAGTAATTGATTTTTTTTTTAAATCATGGAATGGCCACATATAGACCATATGACTGGTCAAAATGAGATATGAACGTGTTGCCTTAGATTCTCTCATTTTTGTGGTCAGGAAAAATGAAAACTTAGAGAAAATATGGAAAATAAGAAGTAAGAACCAAAGTCTTGTTTGTACATACTACACATCTAGACCTTTTGGTTCTGAATGCAGATCAATACAGTGAGGAGCAGTTCACAGAAATGGTATTTGAAAGAAATCTGAAATCTAGATAAATATGTACCTGGATACTTTTCATCTTATGTAAGACAATATTAAATGCCATTATTTTAGTTAGCTTAGATAAAATTTTAGTGGAAAACTTATTAGTATCTTCACATTTTGTCTCTAGTTCACACTTTAAGCTTTTCCTTACTTGTTTCCCCACCCTACCTTCTTTTTAACTACTGTGTTTACAGTGCAGCTACTTCCCAAAATTCTTTTTTTTCAGTCACAAACTCAGAGCAAACCTTTTTCAAAAAAACTCGGATAACACTCATTCATATTTCTGCAGATCCTTTTTCCCTTTTATCAAAAAGATGTTCATGCCCTCTTGATTAAATATTATGGTGATAACATCTACTTGGTGGTCCTTGCTTTCAGTTATCAGTACGAGACTTTGGACTGAAAAGTCTTCAGCCTATTGATCTTTATTTTTATATATATATTAGTTTTAAACCTGCTTGGTGAAGTTGGTCATTTATTCATTCTAATAAGTAAACCTTAGGTATATTAGAGGAATTGCAGTTTTCTCTCCTTGTAGAAATTCAACAGGTAGCCTAAAAGAAACTCCTTTTGATCTTCCACTGCACTTTCCTCCTTTCTAAGCTCCTTCTTCAATGTAAAATGCATCTTTGAAGCTGAAATTTCTGAACTTCTAAGGCAAGCAATAGAATTTATCATTTCTTTTTCCATACAGAATGCCACTGACTTCTCCCATGACAGCATTTGAAAGCAAAAACTCCTTGATTTACGTTACATTTTAAGGCCTTTGCTCCTGTGGGAGTTTTGAACAGAGTCCATCAACACTCCTCAAACCTTCATGCTTTTTAGATTTCCCTTGCTCAGTAGTGCTAGAAAGTAAGTGGTTCCAATTAAACTTAAATGTCAGCTCTTTGTTTGCCCATAATGATGAAGGATTCAGACAAGTTCATAATTATTAAAAATTCAATATAATTTTGATCCTGTATAAAAAAATTACCATTACTCAGTTTAGATCTTATGAAATTCCCAATGCATCTGGCAAAAAAAGCTAGTTCTTAATTTTCAAATCTCTGTATACTCCAGAACATGTATGGTTGTCCAAACTTACTGCAGCAAAATACTACATGAATAGACCTTCAGAAAGTGAATGGATCACATCTGAGGCAGCTCAGTTTCAAGAGTATGGAGAACTTTGCAGCTGAAGCCAAGATATGATTCATATTAGATAAAGTATAGACTGCCTCTGCACATGTAACTTTTATGGACACCCTATATTGCTTGTGAAGAGACTGGAGTTCAAGGAATAAGATCAGAAGCACTTTGTAATGAGGGAGAAAGATTTTTAAGTATTAAGAGAAAACTGACGGTGGGAAAAGGTTTCATAGCTCTCAACAAAAGTCAAAATATGCTTCTTGGAACTTGTTAGCATATATTTTTTAAGTCCCACTTGGATGGTCTGGGAAAAACTCAGTCTCAGAATACTCTGAGACATTCTTCATAATTGTCTGAAGATGAGGGTGGCCTACAAAGTGTTTCAATTATTAAAGAAAATATACCAGCACATTTCCCTTCAGCACATGTGGGCTTCAATTCAACAGAGCACTTGATTTGGTCTATGAGCTGTAAGTGGCTCCATCACTAAGATCTCATTGGAAGAAAGGAAACCCAAGAAAAGAAGGAAGATTATTTAGTCGATGTGTAATCCAACTGCTGTTAACTGCTGGCTATCTCACAGTTTTCAATCAGACTGAAGGTTTATTGATATGGCTTTACATTTCTACAGTAATGTTGGAAATGCTCAGGTCCCACTGAGGATAGAAAAATATGTGGGAACTGCCTTTCTTTCTGCAACTTCATTTTGCTCTGTGCAAGTGAAGCTTACTATTTGAGGCACAAGGGAATAAAAAGACCTGTTAAACAGTTACTCTCTTTTGTCTCAGAAGAAGATGGAACAGTACTCTGACTAAACAGTGGATCAATTTTCCAGAGACAAAAAAGAAGGCAGTCTAGAGTTAAAAGCAAAATTTTTAATTAGAAAAAGAAAAAATTACTGCACTTACGGCAGATATAACCATAGGTCCAAATAACATGATTTCACAAGCATTAGTTAAAAGCATTAAATTAACTGACATTCTTAAAAATGAAGGAGATTCCTAAGGATTAGGAAGTGGCAAATACAACTCCATTAGTTTAAAAAGGGTCAAGAGATTAAAGACCAAGAAACTGAGACCAGGGAGTTTAACATCTGTTGAAGGGAAATCTTGGAAGCCTTAAACTATGCACTAAGAAGAACACCTGGGAAAGTGGTTTTGTTAAGCGCAAGCAGTGTGGAGTCAAGTAGTTTGTGTTTAACTAACTATAAATGCCAGTAATAAATAGACCTGATCTGCTGGGGTTGCCTGAAGACAACACCCTTGTGATAAGTGAAGGGGAACTTACTGGCTGTGCACAGCAACACTAGGTGAGACACTAGAACGTATAAAAAAAGATGAGGCAATAGGCCAAAAATCATGCTGGTATAAGAACACAAAAGAAAGGTTGGGATCTTTTTAAATTAAAAAAGGGTTCCAACTGGGATAACTAAGAGCTCAGTTTGGTTACTCTATAATACATAATATAGATGTAACATACTGTCAGTGTAAAGCTATTAAAAATATTATTCAAGTATAAAGTAAATTTTCAGAACTTAAAATTGGGGTTTTTTAATGCATCATACCATTATAGCTTTACTGATTGTAAAATACAGACTGATTTCGGAGAGTAATTACAAAGATATATTGCCATGGAGTTTTGATTTTATGTCTTCCTTTCACCCATTCTGATTTTCTCCAACTAAAGGTTGTCTGAAACTAGATGCTGTAGTCTTTGGAATAAAAGTAATTCCTATCTGTGTTTTTATGTTGAATACTAAAGGGTTTCAGTAAGGACAGAGACCCTTAAATACGAAGACTACAAAGTAGCATTCAATGACCATGCACGGGGTTTTTCTGGGCAGTTGGCAGTGTATAAAAGCATTGGAGCTCCCTAGCTTAAAATCCAAGAAATCAGGAGTGCCTGGGCTCCAATTCCAGCTCTGCTGCAGATGCCTTGTGCTGTTGAGTATGCTCTTCTACTATCTCCGTTTTAGTTTTCCCTTCTGTTAAACAGAGATAATAAATCCAGCAGGTTTTATGAGGTTAAAGGTGTAAAAGTTGTGAATTCCTGTAAAAACATAGAATGGGAAGATAGACAGAAATACAAAGTATTCTTCTTCAGAAGAAAATGCGTGGCATATTAAGCACAGTGGAGTTTTCATTTGGTGTGAATCAGAGAAGGTACTTCACCTATTGTAGCTGGTTATAAACCTTTTGACAAGACTTGGGTATTAAAATGTCACCAGATGCATTTGACCTCTTTCTGCAGTGCCATCATCATACTTATTATTGAAATGGTGATATTAGCTAGTATTGGGCAAAAGAAAACATAGCACAGGTTTAACTCCCTGTGCTGCTTCTCAGACAGGGACAGGATATCCTCGGGACAACCTGTGCTGTCAGATGACACAAAATTAAGCTGTCACTAGAAATTCCTATAAGAAACCTTCCTGGCTCGATTATTTGACCATCTGATCCCTGATGCACCAGTTTCTCTGGCGTATTCTGGAAAAGGTCTGTCCCCACAGGAGAACATCTCGAGCTGTTCACCAGTTTGCCTCCAGCCCTGCTCTCCTGTGTGATGACTGGCACATTGGGAAACAGGACTTGACAGAGTTCACTGACCCAAATCACCCAACAGAGTGTAAGCCCAGATCTTCCAGCAGAAAGTAGTTGGAAACTCTTTTCGTATACTGTGGTGAAACAGAATAAGGATTTTAAAGAGTAATTAGACCAATAAGAAAGGAAATCTCAGCCTAAGAGTCTGTTTGAGAAGCAGATTTCCTAAACAGATGTATTATGATTCCTAATGAAAAAAAGATACTTCTTTCAGTTGCTGTATGAAATGCCTCCCAAAGCACCTGTTTTCTGTGTTTATCCAAACTTCAAGTATTTTTTTATCATAGCTTTTTAATCTAAGTTCTGTCTCCCAAAATGCAGGTGTTTATGGTGTTGACTTAATCAATATTTTCCTGTATAATCCCCATGTTTTTTCCTTTGATCAACAGTGCAGAGGGAGCACAAGCTATCCAAATTTGTTACTTTCCTCTAAGTATTATTTCACATTCACCATGCTGAACTGTGTTTGATATTTATTGACCTACACAGCTGATGTTTTTTGAGCACAACATGGTGCTTGCGGGTCAGGGATTTTTTTAACATTGTGTATTCATCTCTATTTCATAAATCAAATATATAGTATTCCCTGAAAATAAAACCCTTGTTTTTATTTCTGCCCTGTCCATAGAACCAGAACTCCATTAACATAGATCCACGTCTGCCGGGTGTACTGATTTTAAGCAACTAAAAGTCTGGGCTGTGATATATTGGGGTAAATTAGCTCCCTGTGCCCTGATCTGCATTCATCCCACTTTGCTTTTTGGAACCGAGGCACCTTCCTTGGAAGCACACTCACATCATCTACAGTCTGTTCATAGAAAAGTAGCTGCTCTAGTAATATAAAAGACAGATGCATTGCTAGAGATCTTAGCTGTAATTTTTCTCTGGACATGTCAGCTTGCACAGCTCAGATCAGTACCTTAACTTGTGTGATGAATCTGGGCTTTAGACCTTTCATCCAGGGTCCTTGAAGGCAAGCGGGATTCAGCTTCAGCTTTAGACACTTCACTGTAGATGTCTAAAGAAAAGGATGCAAGTAATGCTCCTTCACAATGAGACTGGTCAGTCACTGAAAATTACTCTTAGGTTTATGTGAGGAAGAAAGGGCAAATTATATTTCTCAATACTGAGCACATTTTTTTTTAGTGTGTCAAGAGCTGGCTGAATTTTGTATATTCTCCATAGAACACAAAAATGGGAAACCTAACTCTTAAGAAAAAAAATATTTTTATGCTTGTAAAATTTCTGTTGAGATATTTCAGGAAAAAAAAAGCCCAAACAACAAACAAACAAACAAAACACCTAGTTTTGTAGCCTTCTGCTTCTGACTGAAAGTTCATGTTCCCTGGCCGAACTACATCTCCTAACTAGTACAGTGGTACCCAGCCTCTGTAAGAGGAGGTGACTCATGATCAGGTCCTGCAGGAAGTTCTTTTCTGAGATGTGGCATTACAGGGCTTGGACTTTACTTTTATTAGGATACACTAAGCTTAGAACTGCAGGGAAAAAAAATCCAAATAAAATATTGTGATTCTCTCAAATATGTTTTGGAGGAATTTTTGATCAAAATGAAACAGATAAGTCCCAAGACACCATATACAGACAAGCACTTTTCACCAACAATAAAATTATCTAGTCCAAAATTTAGACAATAATCTTCTGCATAAAATCCAATAATCATTATTAAAGTGTATATTTTTTTGTAAATAAACATTAGTGAGTTAAAAAGGCCTTCTCACATGTTCCGTGTTCACCTGAGTGATCAGCTCTCAGAGAGAACATTATTGCTGCTTCACAACAGTATCAGAGCTGAAGCACTGCAGGATGAATTTTGGTCTTGTGGCCATTTCCCTGCATGCTCTAAAATAAAAACACCCTACATTTTACCAACTTAATCATTCTTGTGGCACCTGAATTTGGTCTGAGTCAGGCACAGCAGTCAAACAGTTACAGTGAAGGACGAAAATGATTATCATCATACCAAGATAAGCTTCCTCCCTCCTTCTGCACCATAATTTTCCAGGTGAATATTTGTAAAAGAGTCATTATTTTACAAAGAGAAGATAACACTGCAGCAGAACCAACCTAGCAATGTTTTTTGCATGTTTCAAAAACATGAGGTTTCTTCATCTATTGTAAATCAACAAAGTGAAAATCTGATCTGACACTTAAAGTTATGGACAGGCTGTACAAAATACCAGGAACGAAGAATGGCTGAGCCAGGAACTGTTGGAAGATCCTGGAATTGGTTTCCCATTCATGTGATATGGTAGATAATGCCCAGTGCCCTTTCCAGACTGCAGTGCTTTAAGAGACAGAAACTAATTAGGACTTTGGGTGGGAAACTTTACACATTTTTGCACTGCAGCAAGTCTCAATCCGTGAAGCCGTTTAGCTTCTTGCAGTTCAATATTTCTTAGGAACAACCAATGGGAAGAGATCAGAGGTTTGAAGCCTAGACTACTAAATTTCCTGAAGATTTTGCGCCAAATATGCAATGAAATGATCCCACCACATAAGCATCAGCTTGCCAATCAGCATTTTGTTAAATAGTCAATTAATGAAAACTTGATAAGATGTGATGTTTTTTTAAGCAAAAAAGTCCCACCTTCATTTACATTCCAGATGGCAAAATTGGGTAAAATGGGCAATGAAATGTTAGAAAAGGGGTGAGTCCAGCCAAAGCATTGCTTGTTTTTCCAAGACTAGGTTAGGTAAAAAAAAGTGTGGCTCAAGTCAGAAGTACCCCACCAGAATTAATGTTTCTCAGATCTGGCAGGCCAATAAGCAGACATTCAGTATATAAATAACAGCCAGACACTTTATTAGTTTTTTTTCAAATTTTTCAGTTTTCAGGAATCTTAAAATGAGATTTGTTTTCTAGGTGCTTGTGAAAATATTATTCCTGAGGATTTTTGAGGGGGTAGTTGAGAGAATTTTAATTATAACTAAGACCAAAATTTGTTCTTCTAAACAGCCCTCTTATCCCCACTAAAGGATATAAATCAGAGGAGAATTAGGAGAATTAGCATTCATGATGCTCAAGAAAAAAATTGTTTGCAGGAAGGGGAACTAACTGGCACACTTAAAGATTGGGGCATCATTAGCTGTCTGAACAAAGTCTGTTGTGACCCATTCCAGACAGCACTTATTCCATGGTATTTCCACATGGTTACAGGGAAAATAGAATTGCATGACAGTGAGACACTTGACCTAAAACACATGGCAAACCTAGGAGATGGCAATTACAGATCACCATGGACAAACGGAGCAGAAACACAGTGTGAGAGAACTGCTGTTGAGAGACAGCATGGAAAAGAAGACTGTATCTTCACTTGCTGCCTGCCATGTTTAAGAAGATGCAGTCCTTCGCTATAAAGCATTTATGCAAGACTTCAAGGCAGGCCAAACAAACTAGACCCATGGATTTGGATAAAAACATCTCTGTTTGGCAAGCAGCAAGCCAAAGTGTGCTGAAGTTAGGCTGGGTATCCAGCAATCTCCAATTCATCCACAAGCATGGGTTATAGTACAACATAGGCACGTAAATTCAGAACAGAACTATCTCCTCGGTAGACAAGAAAGTTTAGGCTGGTAAATATACGATAGCTCCATTCCTGTTTTGACAGTTCTGTGGGTCCAGCAATAAATTCTGGACTGATTTTTATTTGATCCCTTCACTGCCTCATGATAAATTTGTGCCAGTACTGACTCTCAAAGTACAGATTATATGCTTCCCTTTCACATTGTGAGACATTAAATTCCACGTATATCACACGTTTATAGCAGATGTTCCTAAACAGACAAACCAGGTGCTAAACATATTTTATTCTGATGGGTAATTTTTGAAATTATTGCAATCAATGAGCTAATAATGCTGGTGGTAATGATGAAGTCAAGTTATTATTACCCATTACGTTTAATCATTGACAGCAAGTTAATTGGACCTAATTGGAGAAATCATCATAAATAACATGGAGCAGATGGCAGACATTTGTTTTTCCACTTAGAAATCTATCTAAAAGAGTAATAGATAAAGTTTGGATGAACCAGTGTAAAAGGGCAGAGAGTGTATATATTCCACTTTAAAGCTGTAGTTCACGTTGGCAAAGTTGCAAAGTCCAAAAGGTACAGAAAGCTTTGACAATGTTGGACAGCTAAACAAAACTTTTTAGCTGTACCAGGTCTCCCAGCTTTTTTATACACTGGACATAATCCTGAGTGCTCTCTTAGTTTCAGCAATGAGACTGGAGGGTGATGTAGGGAAAAGGGTACAAATTAAAAAGGAAGTAGGGAAGGGAAAACTGATCTGCTCAAACAGATGTGTTTCAAATACAAACTTCTGCATCTGACCTTATCACTGGAGACTCCCTTTGGGGAGAAATAGGTGCTTCCTGGGTGTAACTGATTTTACCCTAACACAGAGAGGCTAGAATAGCAAGCCAAACTGTTCCTCCCTCCCAAGTATAAATGGTGTCAGATGGAAATGTCGACACACAGATGTCTAAGTGAGACGATCCCACCCAATTTGTACACAAAATGAGCCAAAGGCTAGGGAATGGAGCAACAAATTATGCTTCTCTTAACAGCAGCCTGTCCACACAGGACAAGGAGCAGTGCCTGCAGGAATGGGAGCAGTGCTTGTGCTTTAACCAGCAGGAGTTGTAGCATTGTGGTTTTGTCACAGGTCAGCAGCCCAAGTTTACATGGGCTGTTGCTACTGAATCAAAAACTTTCAAGACACTGAAGCTCAGCACAGATTAACAGCAGGAATGGTCCCTTACGTGCATAGTGCCTGCACTAATTAAGACTCTTCCTGGGTGTTTCCCAGGCACAGCTCCAGTGTGAAACAAAACTATTCCCATTAAATAGCTGGACTATTCCCATTAAATAGCTGGAGTTACCTACGCAGTTCTTGAGTGTAGGGAAGTTTAGAAATATAGAAGAAACCAGACAGCAGAATCTCTGCTGCTTTTTCTTTTGTTTAGACCTAATAACACAGTCCATAAACTCGTGTGAATTTTTTTTTTTTTTTAAGCCCATGGTGTTCATTGGTATTGTTATCTTTTATTCTAAGGGAAAAAATAAACACGTAAAAAAGGGCTATGACATCTTGGAATACACCATGCCTTATTATTGAGATGTATCAAGAACGTATCTTTTTGTCTCTGCGTAGTTCTATCTATGTGTATTTCAGATTTTCCTCCTGTCCAATAACTATTTTCCTGTTTTCTGTTTTAAATCGGAAGTGTCTCACCTACTTTTTTTTACTACATCTAAACTGCAAGGACAGGAGAACTAGAACATGCAGGGGTCCACTCTGTTATAAATCTAGAAACATTTTTCCCCTTCTTACAGCAGTGCTTTCATTCATTTCCAAGTGCTCCCATGCTGTTAGGAGAACACTTGACAGCAGTCTAATAATAATCTTCTTTCAGGTGTAATTAGTGATTAATGCACATAATCACCTTCTCACTGAAGAAGTGAAGAAGTGATTCAGAGCCTATTGCCTGACTTTCCCCTCACGCTTCTACAATGTTCAGCCTGTGATCTGTTACTTTAAAACTGCCTTTCTCTTTTTGAACTCTGACACAAATAAGTGAAACAGAATTACTAAATCCCAGCAGTTGTGCCCTCAATCACAGCAAGAAGGTTTCATACCCTGCAGACAGGGAACAGCAATCAGCATGGCATCAGCCCTGGGTTCTGCTCTGGTTTCCTGGATTGCTAATCCTTGTAGCAGGTGGTTTTGAGAAAAACTGACTACAGTCAGAGTTTGCTCCTAATTCCCTATAGACAGAAGGTTTATATAATGGTTTAATATTCAACAGCTAAACCACAGTTAGGAAGTGAGGTATTCTGAGGCCCATTGAACATGGCAGATTTTTTACTGATTCAGTCCAGGGTTATTTCATAAATTAAACCAAAGGTTTAAAATACCATAAAAATAGTATTCCAACCACCCACAAAAATGCAATTTTATATGGTTAAGCTGATATACAATAAAAGGATTTTTAAATTTTCTGGTTTTAAGTTCTCTTATTTTCCTATAAATGTTTCTAAATTGTTTGCACCCCTGTACAACATTGTCATAAGAGTTTCTTTCCATTTCTTCAAAGTAAATATCCATTCAATGTCTTGCATAAAATCTTCGTGTTCAAATGCAATCTAACCAATAATTTATTTATTCATCTATACCCATACATTCACACTCCAAATGTTTCCACATAGAAAAAATTTTCAAAAAAAATCTGAATCTTGATCTCCATTTAAATGTGTGCAAATTTACACCTTTCCAATTCATATTTAAACTGAATATGGTCAGTTATTGTAAGAATGCCTTTATCTCTGGTAGTACATTATAAAGAATAATGTGCACAAAGATGTGGATGGAGAGCAACTTTAAGTTTGGTTGTTTTCTGCATTTTTTTTCTTCTATTCTTTTTCCCTTTTGGAGTTCTTTAGTGCAGCTTATTTTAAAATGTAGTACTAACATGAAAATACTGATCTCTAGCCATGTAAAAGTAAAGCATTTTGTGTAAACTAAAAGTCTAGGTTGCCTCAGAAGTCAAAAAAAGCCCTTTTTTTTTCCATTTCTATTCCTCATACTTTGAGAAGGTGATTTATTTTATTTAAATCAATGTGTGAACTGTATGCTTTATTCAGGGGATTTTTTTTTTCCCCTTTTTTGTCTTCTATTACCAACCTCAAAGGTGTGTGAAGTCACACATCCCTTGGACACAGTGATTTTTCAACAGTCCTTGCAGAAGAAATCCTGATGCCTAGTTCAGAGTTGAGAGCTAAAGTTGAGTTATTTACCCACTTTAAATTCTGCAAGCCAAACTTTGAGAGCTAAAGATGATGCTGAACCTAGCAGCTCTGGAAATATTACATCCTAGATGGAAGCCATTTATCCTTCAGGAAAACTGACAGAATCAGATGACAGGGGGATTCAACTTGCTGATATGTAAGTTAAATATATATTGTTTTCAGTAAACCGACTCAAATTTCTGATGTTACCTGACTGAATTACTGAACTTAATCAAAATGTTATGGAGATACCAATATTTGGGAGACAGTTTATCTGCCAAAACAGAAACCAGAGAACCTAATCTTCAGTAAGAGCTCTCTCTCTACAGTCTATATGTAATATCAAATAATCTTACTGATCAGAAATTCACCAGCCTGCACTGAGTCCACCTAACACTGATGAAGTACAGTTGCCTAGGATAGACTGTAACAACAGGGCTGTCTGGCACACCATGATAATTTCCCTTTTGCTCCCTCCAAGCCTCGAGTCATTGTAGCTCAGTCCTCAAGCATGTCCATGAAAATTGGTGGGCATTTAGAATTTAAATGCAAAAGTGATGGGCTTCACTCTGCTTGAGAATCTGAAGCTCACCAGGATGAATCTGGTCTCACTCTGTTCTCTGTTGCACACAGGTTAGTGGTCCCCAAGGGGTAGTGCCTTCTCACTGAGAAGACACAAACACAAAGCAGCTGATGTGTAAAGCCTCAGTAGTTAAACTCTCATAACTATGTCCCCTGAGCTGCACTGTGAGCGGGTAATAGCTGAAATCTGTGAAAATAAAAACAGCTGAACCAAACACAGCAAGGAACTCTGCCAACCAGCTCAGGCTAAGGTCAGTTATGAAACACAGGGAAACTCTTGGACAGAAGGAAGGCCAAGTAGCCGCTGCGTAGCAATAAAATTTGATCAGAACCTATTTAAAGTGATCAGATAATCCAGAAAAAAATAAAAAAGCTTTTATCTATTTTTCAGAGTTCTTAGACTTCTGAAAAATCTTTGCTTTCATTACTTGCAAACTGGGAGGACTTGGGTTAAAACTTGAGTAGGATTAGCTAAGGCGGAACTTTCAGTAGTGTCTCAGCTACACTTGCAGACATTTATACTTTACCCTTTTTAAGAGGAACGAGAAGTGGAAAGCTTTTATCACCTGCCAATTTAATATTTTCATAAGAAAGCCTAAAGTTCTGTTAATGGACAGCTGGTTAAAGTGCTATTATTAGTCAATATTAAAGAAAGAAATTCAAAGACTGGAAGAGGCTTTGGAAGCAAAAGCAGCTGGGAATCCTGGCCTAATAAAAATCAGATACGGAAAAGATCTATTAAGTCATCCAATCAATGCTCCAGTTAATATAAAATCATTCCCAACACCAGACTTTCTAGTGCTTTGTCCAGCCTGGATTTAAATATCATGAGCAATTCGGTTTCTGACACTTCCCCACATTCCTGTGGACTACTCTGCCAGGAATTTTCCCCCTGATATTCTGCCTATATTTACCTTTTCATATTATTTAATGTATTTTAACATTCCTAAAGTAATTCCCTTCCTCTTTTTTATTGTCAATTATTTTTACAAGATTTTCACTAGTTTTAATTAACCAACCTGTTTTATACTTTCCATTTTAATGTTCTAAGAAGAAAAGTTTTAAAATTACAAGAGTTAACCACTTCTCAGTTTTGGTCTATTGGATCAAAACTCAGTGGAGACCCCAAAGCATCACAGCTAATCTGGACTGGTTTGAAGCTACTTAATCTCCAAAATGCTTAGGAAGTTGTTTGTTAGCTGGATATATATTTTGCAAGTGAAAGAGATTTTATATTTTAATGGTATCAGCCAGGTCCCCTTCTTTATTCACTTCTTTGCTTGCCTAGGGCTTTCTCTGACAATTCTGGAGACGTACATTCCTACAGAGCTTAAGCTTTGCTACTGCTTATTAGCATCTTTTTGCATCAAGATATGATCATTTATAGGTGAGTTTGAGTTTTCCTGGGAGAACTAGATTTGCACACCTTTTTTTGAAGAGTCTTTAGGAAGCTTCTTTGGCCATCTCTTGGTCCCTTTTGCTCTTTTTCTCCCACAGCAAACCTGTTGTATATCATCATCATACGTTTCATCTTCCTGTAAGTCCTGTTCCGGAGAAAGGTGCCCAGTAGGAAGAGTTTTTCACATGTGAAAAACTTGAGGAAATTGATGGCCCCAAGGACTCTGGAGGGTCACATCAAAATTTTGCAAAAAAAACCCCCAAAATAGGTTAAAACTTACAAGCGTAAGAACTTTTGTTATTCAAAAGTGCTAAAGACATTGTTATTCTTGCTCTTCACAGTACTGAAAGACAGGGGTTTTCTCTTCTAGGCCTGAAGTTGCGCCATGTACCCCTTATGTTTTTGATCATAATGCCTTGCACCCACTTTTGATCACGAAGGTCCAAACAGTGACACCACTTTTGCCATGTCAAAATCTTAAAAAATAAATTCTTGCAAGTACAGAACCCATGTCTGATGAGGAAAGACTTGGCTCAGCATTTAGTAAGAGAGGACTACCTAACAACAGAAAAAAAAAAAAGGCATAACAAGATAAAGCGATTCAAATACAGTATAAAAGTTATTTGAAAATAATGAAGATAATTAAACATTAGATGAGAACAATTAAATGATGGGACAGCTGACTTAAGGATATGACAAGCTCTTTAAAGTTGTAATCAAATTTGAGTCAGTTTCTAAAAATATAAATTAGACAATACTGGCCTAGGCAAAGGGTGATTACATGCTTTAGTTTGTGTTATGCTATGTTGTGATAACAGTCATGTCTCAACATCTATTTATTAATTTTATTGCAATGGAGGGTCATATTTTCTTCTGAATCTGCACCAAGTATTCCTTACAAAAGAATGAAAAAGAGAGAACCCCCTCACACTTCCATTTTACTCTTGTAATTAATCCATGATTATTAAACACATACAAGTCTAGTAACTTTGCCCATATACTCTCTAATTTTACCTTGATTTTCTACTAGAAATTCCTGATTAATTAATCTAATTCCACCTGGTTAGCTTATGGTAGTTGTACAGTTTGCCCTAATGAGCAGACTTCTTGGCCTGGTGGCGGTTACCATTTCAAATAAACTGCCAGGTGCAAGACACAGGAAAGCTGGGTTCAAAGTTCCATACATCTTAGGATACAGCAGTATAACATTTCAGCAAAAATCAACACTAGCACTTTCTAGAAGCCCCAAGTAGGAGAAAAAATTATGTGACCTAATACTGTATGTCATAATGTAACAAAATATTTATTTCTATGTATTTCAGGGTGGGAAAAGTAAATATTTCAGAAAAACTGAACATTGATCGCCACATACAGAATGAATTTAACTACAAGACTTCTAAAGTACTCCAGGATTATTTTACAGACTTTTGAGACAGCTTATTGGTTCCTAACAGACTCTTTCAGTTTAGGAACACTGTTTTCAGTCTAAAAGGTGAGGCAGTATCAGGTTAATATTGTATGTTTGTTAGAAAAGACTGACTTTCTGATACAGCCTTAAATTATTAGTATTGAAATCAAGGCATTAACACAGTTCATTGACTGGGAAAAGAAGTTTTGGTTAAGAAACAAAATGGAGAGTCAGGAAGTCAAACCCTGTGTGAGTTTGACTGGTTAGGAAATTTTCATATGCTGAAGCACATATTCAGCTTGCCCAATTTGGATGCTGTATAGTATTAAATTGTAAGGTCAGGATATTTTTCCTAAGTCTTTAAAAATCTCTTTTAGAGGAACCTGCCTTCAACACTTGAAAAAGGAATTTATGTATCTAATTTTGCTGGTGTGGGAGTCAGGCACCTTCTGTTTGGTGATCACCCTACTTAGACTAAATACCTGGAATACATCTTGTAAAGTCCATTTCTGGTGGTACTTGACTTACAATATCATTGGAGAGAAAGTCAGGCTACTAACAGTTCATTACCACTTCTTTCCAAGCTTTCTTTAAATCACTCCATTTTAGGGTGATCTCCATTTCAGACTGCACTAGTTCCTTAGGCATCAACACAGAATCTCCAGTTTGTAATAAAATATACTGTAGTAAGGGAAGAGACAGAGTTTCCAGTGGGCAAAAGAAGAAAATCTTGTCACAAGGTGTAGTAAAACCACTAGCAAAAATATTGTTTTAGCACTACATAGTATGATAGGAGCAGACTCATCCTAGTTGGTTTGAACGATGCATAAGTGAGTCAGAAATGTGAAGGCAAACCTCTAGAGCCAAATGCCAGAGCTGTCCAAAAGTATCCTGATAACAGACACTCTCACTGTAAGCGTTTCATAGCAGATATACTCTGTAGACCACCAGGTATTTTCATTCCCTCCCACTAGCACAACTTATATTAGTCTGTCCCTTTTATAGATCTATAAGAAATCACTTTAATTCACAGTTTGACAAAATTTTTATGAATTCTGAATACAGACAGTTACCATAATAACAAAGCTTGGGATTTTTTGTGTGCCGTTTTTCCTGGTTTTAAGTAGACAAGGAGTAAAGAACAAGTGTTAATCCTACAGTTACAACTACAAATATTAAATTTACATGTAAGTGTCTAAATTTTTCAGGCTTGTCTCATCACTTTTTTGTTTTGATTTAGCCACAGAAGTAAAGAAAATTACTTGTCATCAACATATACACATTCGTTGAAACCTGCAAAACTACTCACCTGCATGGGAGACAACAGAAAATGACCTTTAGCTGTCTAAAATGTAGGCATCTTGCCTAAACTAATTATCCAGGTTTACTTTACATTCAGTGTAGAGTCAGAGATGTTATGAAAAGAGGCCCAATCCTATCTTAAAAAAATTTCCTAAGATAACTGATTTTACTTTTTCCTTAGAAGTGTTTTTGTTTCCACTGACTGCAGAGAAATGCTAACCAGGACTGAGTCTAGATGCCTTACAGCTGAGATTAGGTCAGATGAATCCCACCTGGCTGCTGGTTTTGTCTCTTAAGTCTCATGTACTTAGGAACTTAATTATCTTATATAATCACAAAACAATGATTAAAGCAAATAAAAGATGAGCATAAACAGTGGATTAAACAGTGCAACTCCAGAGGAGCCCCTTGACTCTAGGAAACAGTGTGATTGGAAAAATGAATCCTCCTATATCATCTCATGCTACAAGGGATACATGTAATTCACATTTCCTCTTGTCTGAGAGCTCAACTGTAGCTTGTTAATACTAATGGCAGCAAACAAACTATTTTCACATGATACAAGTAGAAGTAGATGGAAGTGCCTACACACTCTCATCTCATTTGACATTTCCATAGTGATTCTTACATTGGTGAAGTTGGGCTGAATGTCTGGTTTTGGATAGGAGTTGCTCTAGAGCACAACAATTTAAGTTGGCCTGTTTCACACTGTGCTTTACAGACTGCACGTTTCCCTCAGACTCTCCATTCAGCTGAGAGCATAACAGGCCAGTTGTAACATGAAAAAAGTTATGCCTGTCCATAAATCATATGTATTCTTCCTCATCAAATAAGATGCCTTGGACTGTGACAATTTCTCTTTTGCCAATATATTTTTCAGCTGATTTATGGCACTTGCACTAAATGTACGATCTCCAAGTATCTGGAAAAGAAGCCATGTAGTTTTGCTTTGAACTCACAAATGTCAGTCTCTGTGCTTTCGAGGGTGTGAGTGATTATTAATGTTCTCTTGTGCTGGCTTTCTTAACAAAACTCACACTGGCTAAAATCACAACACAAATGTCTTTGTTTCCTAGCCTCTGGCTCCAAAACAATGTTTTTTCACAAATGTTAGCAATGCCCAAATACCCAGTTTTGCTCATTGGAAAATTATAAGTGTGACATTTCGCTAGAAAAATGCACTGACCACACAAAGTAATTTTTCTGTTTGATTCTGTGAAGTTATATCTTTAAAAATAAAAACCTTTACATACCAATGACTTGCTGTGGAGTTCTTCAGTAATCACAAGCACCCTGAGAATCAGCCCCTGTTCCTCTCGGAGTGCACTGGAAGCTGTGAATCTCCAGGCATTTGCAGGTTTCACGCACTGGCCGCATTCAGAATACCTTGGTATGTGCAGCGATCAGGGCTTCACTGGCCATGTGATCAATCCCTCTTTGTCTCATGTCTTGCCATACACTGAAATTCTAGTTACTTTTCATAAGCAAACATAAAAATAACTGAAAAGTTTAAATTTCTCTAATCTGTATCTTTTTTATATACACAGACTAAAATCTTGCAAACTGTATTAATTGACATATAATGCTTTCAGATGATCACCTGCTATTTTCACTGGCACCAGCAGTTCAGAGCCTCACAAACACCATAAAATTATCTTCCAGACACTTCAGAAAGGATTGCCCTGCCCTGTTTATTAGTATAGTTCAACTCAACATTCATTTTGTAGTGTTTCTGCTGGGGTGTGCTTCCACTTATGTGTGAAAGGAAACTATGAATCTTTCACATGCTGAGATTTTTCTGGGAGTCTGTATATTACTTTTGAATCTAGACACAAGTGTTAAACATTTATAATATGTCTCAAGAACTCTACGATCTCTGAGCCAGCAGACATCTTTCTCTGTTACTGCTGTTTAGACTCACTAACTAAAAATTGGCTGTTAATTGAATTATCTAGGTGCATTTATTGTTTATTGTTGTCATTTGTAAATCTGTTCAATTCTGTGTAAGACAAGTACAAAAGCCGTTCAGTCCCCTGAAAACTTTTCTCAAGGATATGGATAGAGAGAAGGTACTCAGAACTGCTCAGCGTTAGGTACCTCACGCAACCAGCTACTTCTGCTCACTTTTCTTCATTGTGACCCTCAAGAGTTAGGCTCTAATGCTACATGCCTAACCTGGAGCCTACCCATATGTCTGAAAAGATGTGGTGGAAGGTCTTATATGTATTATATGTATTTTTTTGCCTCTTATTTTGGCTTTTGGATGTGAGATTTTTTCTTCTTTTTCTTCTATTTTTATTGCTTTCTTTCTCTTTTATGACCTTTGAATACAGATTAAAATCAAGAAAGAATTGAGGCCACATGTGAGGATATCATTCACATGCCTTCCTGCTATGTTCTGTATTAGTATCATCGTTTTCCTTTGGCACTATTTCTGTGCAATTATAATAGCAATTCTGTGGCACCAGAAGTATCCTGGAAGTGTGATATTTACTATTGTCTTGGCTTTGCCTGAGCACAGAATTTTGTTTGCTATGAAATGTGTGGTATTTTTGAAGGGAAAATATTTGGTCACTGAACAGCCTTAGAAGGATGTTAGCATGGGTAGATGGGATGTATTCTGCCATTGGAATCAGCAGATTTCACTATTGCATTGGAGTGTACTTTTTCTCATTAGCAAATATGCCTGCACTAAATTAAGATTTATTATGTATTTTCTCAGTATGATGATTTGGTCTACCTTTCTGCTGTCATTTTGCTAACTGAGCTTAAGCTCTAGACCTGAAATTCTTCTTAATGAATTCATGCCAAAAGTGAGTGTTTAAATATCTTTTTTTTTTTTTCTGGCTTCTCAGTGTTGAAAATCAGAATACTAGTCAGTACATTAGAATATTGGTGTCAGAGAAAAGCAAGATAATAAAAATAGCCTTATTTAAAGCTTATTTAATTATTGGAATTTTTTTATGGCAAATTAGTTCAGAAAATCCGTGTGCAGTTTCTTCTCTCAGATTAATGCAGATTTAAGTGACAGAAAAAAAGAAATAGAATATATTTATGTTATTAACATAGAGCAGCTATAACTTCACTGAATTCCATCAATATCCATGGAGATTCAAACAGATGTGCAGCTGGGTCAGGTTGAAAAGACTTTTTAAACTAAAAGAAGTGCTGAAATTGTTACTTTGACAGTGCAGGGAAGGTAAGTCTACATTTTTAGGGTTTGTTCCAGATTTACCTTGAAGGCTATGGAGGATCAGAGAAATTAAAATGAAACTTCTCATTGTATTTTAAAAGGTAATATTATTGTGTTTTCTCCTGGCTGATAGGTGTTTCAGGTTAACAGGAACATTAGAAAAGAAAAGAGGAAAGGGAGAATAGAGACTGAAAATCAGAAAGATGTAGAAAAGTGAATAGGAGATAACTAGACCCACAAAACAAACGGGAGCACTCCATGAAACTATCATATAGAAGATTTAACAAATATAAATATACTTTCCTTTTCTGCAGGACAAAATTGCAGTGTTCACCTTCACAGTATATTCTGGATGTCAAAAGCATAAATTAGCTAAAAAGAGAGTTAGACAAATTTCTGAATATCTAGAGACAGCTCTTATAAATGACAGGCCTAAAGCAGTTTCAGGACACCATGGGATGTCCTGATTTTGAGATGCTGGGAATGTACAGCTGCAGCTCCTCTGAGCATCTGCTCCTGGGCACTGTCACAGGCAAAATACTGCAGAAGAGGGACACTGTTTTGTAAATTATTATACCTCAGACTCATAGAAACATAAAAGGTTGGAAAAGACCTCTAAGATCATCGAGTTCAATCGTCAATCCAGCACCACTACCATGGTCACCATTAAACCATGGTTTCAAGTACCATATCCACACATTTTTTTAACATTTCCAGGGATGGTGACTATATCACTTCTCTGGGCAGTTTCTTCCAGACACTGACAACCCTTTCCATGAAAAATTTTTTTCTAATATTAAAACCTGGTGCAACTTCAGACTATTTCCTCTCATCCTCTCACTGGGTGCTTGCGAGAAAAGCCTGATCACCAGGTCACCACAGCCTCCTTTCAGGTAGTTGTAAAGAGCAATAGTGTCTTCCCTGAGTCTCCTTTTCTCCAGTCTAAACAACCTCAGTTCCCTGAGCTGCTCCTCATCAGACCTATTCTCCAGATCCTTCGCAATCTCCATTGTCTTTCCTTGGACGTAATAAAATTTGTAACTGAAATCTCTTTAATGATCACAGGCTGTTTCCCTCTAACTGGCTGTAGTCTTTTTTTTAAAAAAAAAAAAACCTAACAAATAATAATACTCATCTGCTCCAAAAAAAACCAAAACAAAAACAAAAAAAAAAATCTATTTCAGTGAAAGCCTCAAAACAGCTTGAGGGTACTCGTCTTTGCAAAATGAAAGTCGGCTTGAGGTTCAGCCCTCTTCCTTTTATCAGTGCCTGTACCCATGATCTGTAGCCATGGGGTAAATTAAAACTCAGTATCAGATAAGACCCTGTGTGCTGTCACAGTAGGCAATGAGCACTGCTTTCTATGGCTTGAAACTCCCTGGGAATCTGATCAAAAGATGGTTTCACCACCCAGACTTTTTGTACTGGGACGGGACTCATGCGACTCATGACTGACTTTATCTCTAGGCTGGAGCTGGCAGAAGGATGGGCTTGGTTGGCACATGTGAAGTACAATGCCTAATTTAATGACCTCCACTGCCAGGCGGGGATCAGTCTCTTCTCCCAGGCAATCAGCAGTAGGACAAGAGAGCATGGACTGAAGCTCTGCCAGAGGAGGTTTAGGTTGGATATTAGAAAGAAGTTCTTTACAGAGAGAGTGATCAGGCGTTGGAATGGCCTGCCCAGAGAGGTGGTGGATTCACCGTCCCTGGAGGTGTTTAGGATGAGGCTGGATGTGGCACTGAGTGCCATGATCTAATAATCACAGTGGGGTTGGATCAAGGGTTGGGCTTGATGATCTCAGAGGTCTCTTCCAACCCAGTTAATTCTGTGTTAGGCAGCTGGTTTCTACTGATTGTTTTCTTTACAGTCAGCACAATTTAAAGGCTGAAACAGTGGACTGTTAGGCCCTGTGATAAAAATACTGGGTAATTGTGAATATCACTCATAGCAGATACTTCGCATCTGACATCTCTCTACCCTTTCACCCCTAGAAGCTGTGATCTAAACCTGGCTCTGGAGCTTTGAGAACTGGCTCGCACTGAGAGAGAGGAACCATGAGACGGGGGAAAATGGCTTTTCTTCCAATATTTTCCTAAGCTGCTCATATTCAGTGGATCAAATTCATGGTAGATCTACTTAAATGCAAGGAGAAGGGTCAAGGCATAAAAATATCACTAGCTGTTCATGACTACTATTTCTCTTCATATATTCTTCTAAAACCTTGGATTTACTTATCTTTTTAATTTTGTTCTGCAGATAGTTAAGGACAAAATTTTCCAGCCCAACACCTTTATCAGTTCAAAGTTATAGGTGCATTTGTGCTGATGCATTTGGTAATCCAAGGTTATATTCCTGTGTCATAGAAATGACACATTCAGCAACAAAATGTCAGTATTCTCCATCCTTTCCTAGAAATTATTTAGTCATGGAACTTAAAAGAGACTAGAAACATAAGGCTCATCATGCACATGCTAGAGTTGATCAAGAATTATTCTGCAAGGGAAGTTCTTATTAAAACACCCTCATTTATTTCATATGAAACCTTCGCAAGGGTTATGAATTCAGCAGAACTCTTTCAAAGTTCAAAATAAAAAGCAAGACTCCAGTTTCCATCTAATATAGCCTGTTAGCTAACAGTGACCATCCTAGTAGTCACTTAGCATAGGTGAGATCAGTGAGCAGAGGCTGAAGAGATAAGGTATTCTAGGTGAATGCTTTTCCACTAGACTATAGAGTTTGTTTCAATCCACTGGTACTTTTACTCCATATAAATAAAAATATGAATTTGAACAAATAAAACTGATTATAATGCCTGGTCATTATGATACTCACACAGGAAAAATGCATTCACATGCCTGCTTCTGGGGATGGTGACTCTATAGGATGAAAATTAGGCAGGCATAGGCTGAGACAGGTAATTGTATAGCTATAAAGGTGGTGATATTTTTCTGAAAGCAATTTGAGTTCTTGGTTTTTTACTGAGTAGTATAGCTCAAGAAGTGACATCTGCATCAGAATTATTTTTAGATCAATGTTAACATTTTAAGGCCTGTTTGGTCTTCACTGTGAGTCAGGCTTTGGATTCTAAAGGATCAAAGTCTAGAACGTTTTTCTAGACTCAGGAAGAACCATCTTATGCAATTGTAGAAGTCACAAACTTTCTGCTTTGGACAGATATAACTTATAAGCAGAATAGACAACCAAACCTGACCAGATCTAAGTATGCCACAGAAACCAGGTTGAACTGGTGTTTTCATGACTGTACTTTGTCACCCAGAAAGCAGAAGTATTTTAGAATCTGTTTTGGTTTTGTTCCTTCATGCTGAAAAACCTCAGTACTGTTTAGTCTTTTGGCTCAGAAATATGAACATTTGAACACGGAAGTGAAAAAAAGCCAACAAAAAACAACCAACCAACAACCGCGAACCGAAAAAAAAACAACCCCAAAAGATAAACAAACAAAAGCCAATGAATGTGTTAGAATCTTTTATGGCTCCAAGACTAACCATAATGCATAACTAACTATTTGATGATTGGAAACTCCAGGTTAGAAAAGACCACTGGCTCTTGTTTTCAAATGCTTTATCTCCTGACTACTCCAATCCCAGCAGAATGATGTTAACTAGAAATGAGCAAATATATATGAGGGTGTTGTGTGTGCCAAAAATCTCTTTAGCTTCACTGAGTCCATCTAATCTCAGCAGAATTGCCTTCATATGCTATAGATAGATCTGGCTGCCATTCACGTCTCTATTTTTACTGTTAAATTAAAGCAATTAGCACTTCCTATTTGCTAATTAAAATATTTTAAAATGGTTTCTCCTTTCTTTACCAGTGAACAAAAATCACTGCTCAGGCCTCCTAGCCTTGAAAGACATGTGTGGTCTGGTAGAGAAAGTCTTCTATCATTTGCATAGGAACAGCATCAAAGTCCAAAAATTCTGAGTGGGTGGTAGAATTGCACCAAGGATATTCATTTTAAAAAGCTGAGTAGGAGAAAAGTCGCATCTTCTATCAGATAATTACTTTTGGAAGGTATTGGAGGAGCACCTGTACATGTGTGTTCAACAAGCCAAATGGTGATCATATTCCCTAGGCTATTTATTTGATAACTTTTTCACTAATTCTGATGAGACTGCTTTTGTAAGTAAGAAAATGTAAATTATTAGTCTCAATTTTGCTGCCACAAGGTCCTGAGGATTGCTTTTGTCCTAGTATCATAGAAACATTTTCCCTTTCTGTGCTTGACTGATTGCACCCAGTACACCTGAACAATATTTGAAATTGAAAATAGAACTTTTATTTCCTAATTAGAAAGCTTGACTATTCTTAGAGATGACCAAGTTTCTTGATCTCTTTGTTCATTGAATCTGAATGATAAACTTTCTTTACATATATTGTTCACTCAGAGTGGATTCCTTTTTAATGTTCTTCTGCATGTTCATTTCCCTGTCTGAAAAATAACTGGTGGGAGTGAGAGAGAGAGGGCAAATTGACAGACTGATCAGATGCTTGACTCAGTTGGTCATAAGCAATCCCATACTTTCTGGACAGGGCAAACAGTTCTTAATGAGAGCAAATTCATGGGGACTGGTGAAAAAAACATTTTCTGTTTCTGTTTCTTTGTGGAGAGAGCTGGGGCAGGGGTTGGGAGGAAGTGGTTTTCTTGTTAGTGATAAAGGCAAAGGGAGGTGTACATTTCCTCTTCTAAAAGTATAATGTACAAAGCTGCTTGCATTGGGTTATTTTGTGAGTGTGTATTCAGGCACATAGGACGAGTGAATTAGTAAATGTCACTGCTGGAGCATCGCCTTTCACCATAAGCACAGTCAGTCAGAAGCCTCATACCTGCCTTTTTTTTTCCTCAGGTTGGCAGTGGAAATTCACACTCCAATGCTGCCTTATCAAAACAATCTGCAAGAAAGCCCTTATACAGTGCCCAGTCCACAGAGGACCAGTTCCTAAGCTGGTAAGAGACTCAGCTGTTTCAGAGACAGTGAAAATTTTTGACTGCATATGTTTGTAGTCTCTGTCATGTAGAAAAACAGATGAAAAAGCTAGCAAAACTACCAGGTAGAATGGCAAATATGGTTGAAGGCGTGGAGTAGCTTCACTGAGAGAGCACATAAACTAGACTGGGGTACTTTAATTTGGAAAAGAGGCTGACTAGGAAGTATGATAGGTGCAACCACTTATGAAAGACGGAGAGAAGGCAAACAGAGGAAATTCAATTACTGCTTCTTAGAACACAAGGTCCAAGGGCATAAAAAAAACTTAACAGGTGGTTAATCTAAAACACGTGAATGCAAATAATACGTAGATGAACTGTGAAATTCTTTGACCTGGGAAACTGTGAATACTGAGGCGTGATTAGACAAATTCGTGGCAGTCAAGTACATCAGGACTACTGAACAGAAAATTGCTGCTACTACTGGCAGGCAATAAAATCCTTAGATTGCAGGTAGAACTGAAGGAATGATAAGCCATGGAAGCCGTTATATGGGCCTAATCAAGCATGTGGAAAAAAAGTTATTTTTGCAGTGATAATTCAGACTCAGATTCCTAATTTTTTAAGGGTTTGAGGGTTAGGGTCATTATAACTTCACCTGAAATGTTAACTCCACATAGTTATTTAAAGTTCTATATTCAGAAATGCGGGATGTTGCTATGCTTTGGCTTTTTTTCAGAATTTTGGTTCAAACTTGGAATATTACTTTTTTTTTTTTTAGATCTCCATGGGCTTTTTAATAAAAGTTCTGCAAAAAATCTGTCAGAATTCCATCTCTGCAAAGGACTCACTTTCAAACTCTGGGGTGTACAGTACCGTACCTACACAACTAAAATGACACCAAGTATTTGTTAACATAAGGGGATATTCTTACTTCATTCTTCTGACTCTTTGCTTCAAGGGTAAGGCAGTCTTAATTTCTAGTATTTCTCAGCTTTTGCAGAGGCATTCTAAGAGGCTTAGTTTAAACAAGACAGAACATGTTCACAGCTGAAATCTAAATGGGTAAAAGGGTTCTGCATCCCTGTTGAAATGTTCTGCTTAAATGTTTGATCCTTAATGCAGTCTACACTCTGCCCACAGCAAATGTTTCTCCCAGCTGCTGTTCTTGCCACTAACAGAAAGGGGAAGAATTAAGGTACTGCACTATCCAAACACGTTGAAGCTAAGAGTTCTTTCGCTGTTATCCAATATGGAGCAGATTGTAACAGATTTGGTATTTGCCTGCCCATATATGCAGAACTCATATTGCATGAAAATAACATTCACTTAGTTAGAAACGTTTTCCTGTTAATTTAGTTCTTTAAATTTTCAGTCATTCAAACAGGTCTTCCTCCTCCTTTTCATTCTGGCAAACTTTCCCCAGATAGGTTAAAAATGAGGATTTTTTTCATCATTACCCTGTGTTTAGCCATAAGGGGACATTTTGTCTTGGACTGGAAGGAGGGAAAATAGAAGTCCTAGGATCATACCAGATTCAGCCCATTAATCCCTGAATTATCATAGATTAGTCATTGCATTTCCATCTGATGAATTTCTAAATTTTACTCCCTCCTGCCATTTGTCTCCTTTGTCATTCTCCATTACTTGACCAAGTATGAATAAAATGGACTCTCCTTCTGTTTCCAAACACTGCAAATACAAAACCCAACTAACCAAAAAAAAACAGCCCCCCAAAGAAAAAAAACAAAACAAACAAACAGAAATCTTTCAAATGAAGACAGTGACAAGCCAATTTTCCTTCCAGCTTTTTAAATAAAGAGTGATAGTAGTACAAGATTATATAATCCTGAATAATTTTCAAGGCAGATATCGCAGTTCCCCCTATTCAGTGGAATGAAGATGCATCTGGCATTCATTCCAGGCACTAGGTGAAGTTTTGTCAAAGGAGATACTATGTTAGATGAGTCTGTCAAATTTTGTCCTATCCCCAGCCTCACCCAGTAGCCTCACAGCCATTTTACTTCATTTGTCTTATGTGAGAATAGCAGTCAATTGAGAGTAGTCTATGTCTATCAGACCAGGCTGTTTGTGGGAATCCCACTGATGACTCTCATCAGCTTATCTCCTTTGGTCTAGATGACTCTGGGGAGAAATAAACACAATTCACCTAAAATCCTTGTGTACCAAAAATGTATTCATCCCTCCCTGGGAATATGGGTGGGTTCTTCTCTTCTCAGATTCTTTCTTTTTTCTTTTGTTCTGCCTTTCCTTGTGGCCATCTGACTACTACATTGACTTACACAGTGCATTAGGCAAGCAGGAATTTGTTTGACTGTGTATTAGAACACCCAGTCCAAGCTTGTCATTGCAAGTGGTTACATTTCTTCTTTTTCTCTGTTTCAGCAAAGCTTTATCTTTTAGCTTTCTGCACAAGATTCTTTGAGGTGGGGAGGAAAGGCATGAGAGAACACTCAACCTATATGAAATTAAAAGTAAAAAATTAGACATGCACACAGAAAAGGAAAAAACTTCTGAAAGTTAAGAGAAGCACTTTCCTCAGGCTCTCTAACTGCCAAACTTCAACTTTTAGTGTCTGGGAGGAATGACCAAGGACACTGTACTTCTGAAAGAGCGTTGTGATACTATTACCACACACTATATTCACCAAGCAGTATCATTTTCAGACTCCATCAATACCAGTCTCCTTTGTGGAAATTATTCTTCTCTATAGAAATAAACATTTACTGCCCCAGAGCAAGGATAGGCAATTAAGAGCAGTATGATAGCCCAGTAGCTATATCTCTTACTGGGGGATGTAGGAGAACAAGATCCTACTCTAGCATCCATTTGCTGCAGCAGCAGAAACAACAACTGACCGTAACCCCCATTCCCCATTCTCCTGCACCACTGGGGGGAGGAGGGAGAATGTGGAAGGAAGGAGGGGTGGGGGGAAGGTGTTTTTTAAGATGTTTTATTTCTGATTCTTTGGCTGTTAGTAATACATTTAAATACTATCCCCACCTTGAGTTTGTTTTGCCCATGAAGGTAATCAGTAAGTGACCACTCCCAGCTGTTATCACAACTCATGAATCCTTACCTGTTTTTTTTTTTTCCTCTCCTCTGTCCAGTTGCAGAGGGAGAGTAAGAAAGTGGCTTTAGCAGGTAGCTGGCATCTGGACAGGGACATCCCACTACACCCATATCACCAGCCTGTCACCATCTATTGCTTTTCCTCTCTGGTCCTCATCCAATGAGGAAATAATCAGAAGGACTGCGACAGGTATAGGGAGAACCAGCTCACTGAGGAAGTGTTTTGTGGATTGGGAACAGAAAAGCCTCCAGAATTTTTGAAGGTTTCTTCTATGTACATTTTTGTATGACTGTACTTATCTTTTTGACCACTTTCCAATTTTTGCTTTAACAGAACTTACAAACTTATAGGCAGAACTGCTTTATCTTGTAGCTCTAACAGACCTGAAAAACTTAGTTCCTCTATACAGGAATATTTGTTGGGTAGACCAGTGTAATTTCTGATCTGCATTCCTTATTTCAAGTCCCTCAAACCCGCACACCCTTAACACCTACAGGGAGTACTTGATATTCCTGAGGAGCTTCTTCACCTTTGGTAGACATCAGGCTGTGCTGTGCACTTGAAGGGAAAGAGTTCCTTTTGGCATAACTTCTGGGACCCGCTCAAAGCTACCTGAAGGAACAGAATGATTTTGAGTCTTCTGAAGTGTGAGACTTGGAAATGAGATAACTGAAATCTGCTAAGATTGAACTAATCTAAAGTCAGAAAGATCATGATTGGTTTATTTAAAAAGCCACACATACTTTTATGCTAAGTCTTTATGTAGTAATTTATCTTCATTAACCTCTAGGAAAAGCACACTTCTGGGAGTTTTCCACTGATTTCTTTATGGTACAAATCTGCGAGAACGCAGAACGGGATAAAATACATTCAGCAATTAAAAGTTCATACTTAAAACTCTCAGAGACATTTTATGCATATGGTTAACTAAGTGCAATGAACTTTCTTTTGAATACATGTACGTATTTGTAAAAATCTGATGTAGATTTGTAAGATTATGATCTAATTTATTTGCTGTAGTATAAACACTGACACTGATTCAACAAATCTCCTTTAAGTAGCTGCACCAGAGTGTAATGTGACAGAATCAAGGCCACTCCTTAAAAGAACCAAGACAGTTAGAAACCCCTGGGAGGGAGTTAGTTGCCAGAAGGACTGTCTATGCCATGTAGACTATAACCATATAACATACTCAGGTGATCCTGCTGTCTTTTCTCCCTCGCTGTGCTAGTATCGGAGGAGGTGAAAGGTGAGAGTTCACAGATCAAACCCCTCAGATTTCCAGAACCAGACAGTCAGAACTGGAAGGTCAAACATTAAGCAAAAGAGTAAATGTTCATAAGCACAGGCAGTCAACACACACCGGACATTGCAGTTCTGAAATACTCTTTTCCTGTTTAGATTGCATAGAAATACAACGCAGTGCAATTTAGCACTTCTTTCAGATAAGATAACGCTCCTTTGAGAGCAGAGATCTGTGAAAAGAGTTACCTGTTCAGAGTTCAAATGTTCTTGCCAAGACCTACCAGGGATTTCAATCTTCCAAAACCAGTTTGGAGAATAGAAGTGTTTCATTAGTCCTTGCTTGTTCTGCTGAAGATAAAATGCAACTCAGAAAAAAAGGTAGTTCTGTCCTCAGTTGAGAATTACGTCATTATTTGGCACATCCCTGAGCTCTGTTACTGCCCAGGTCCATGGATTTCAACATTGACTGTCTCATTCCTACACCACAGCACCACTTTTCATACCACTGTCGGTAATCCAGGCTGGCAGTGATGACATTAACAGAAGAAGTGCCAGGGCAATCAAAAAGGATTTCAAGGCACTGGGTAGATCAGTCCATGGGACAGGTACACAGGTAGTATTTGCCTCAGTTCCTGTACTTGCTGGATTGAATGAGGAGATGAATGAGAAGAGTAGAAAAGCCTACCTTATCAATAGGTGGCTAAAGGATTGGTGCCACCATCAAAATTTTGGTTTTTTTGACCATGGGGCAAACGCCATAGTACCCAGTCTTCTCAAATCAGATGGGCTTTTTGTATCTAGGAAGGGCAAAAGGACTGCAGCCCGTAAGTTAGCGGGGCTTATCAGGAGGACTTTACAGTAGGTTTGAAGGGGGAAGAGACTGAATCCAGGCTCTCCAAAGAGAAGCCCAGGGATGAAAAGCCAGAGTTAAGAGTAAAATCAGCAGTCCAGCTGAAGTGCATGTACACCAATGCACACAGCATGGGTAACAAACAGGAGGAGGTGGAAGCCATCAGGCAGCAGGAAAGCTGTGATGGATGTAGTTGCCATCATGGAAATGTGTTGGGATGACCCTCATGACAGGAGTGCTGCCATGGATGACTACAAGCTCTTCAGAAATGATAGGCAGGGTAGGAGAGGTGGAGGAGTGGCTCTGTAAGTTAGAGAGACTCTTGACTCTGTAGAACTTGAGATCACCAATGATAAGGTTGAGTGTTCGTGGACCAGAATCAGGGGGAAGGACAACAAGGCCTGGTGGGAGTCTGTTATAGTCCACCCAACCAGGATGATGAAGGGGATGAATTATTCTACAAGCAGCTGGCAGATGTCTCAAAATCGCCAGCCCTTGT
>JAWMRA010000113.1:105126871-105163408 GCA_035584735.1 Pseudotriccus pelzelni
TGTGGCACTGAGTGCCATGATCTAGGAATCACAGTGGGGTTGGATCAAGGGTTGGACTTGATGATCTCGGAGGTCTCTTCAACCCAGTTAATTCAGTGATTCTATGATTCTATGATTCTATAAGGGAATTAGTACCATATGTAGAGTATCCATACTTTTGCAAAACATACAAAGAGGAGTTAGTCAAAACCTCAGATTTAATTCTTGTTCATTACTAACATAGCTACTGCTATTAGTTCCATTTAAATGTTTGTGGAAAGAATATGTGTGGTAACAAACTATGGGTTTGCTTCATTTTGCGTGAGATCACCACTGTAGGTTTACTATAGGTCTAAAGGGTTTCACCCAGGTTTGAACCACAGCCTACCCCAATTAAAGTGTTGGAGCTCACCTGACTTCTCCCAAAAGTCTTGGTGAGCTCTTTTATTATTTTCCTGATGAAATTGTGAAAATGTCATTATACTGCTACTGCTGGTCTACTGCTCATGTACTTAATTTGGTGACACTGAAAAGCTCATAGCACACATCCAAACAAAAGACAACCACGAAAATTAACCTTGTGTTGCCTATTTGGAGAAAACATGGTTTAAATGGTTGCTCTTGGTGTGTCTCAAAGGACCTGTGAAATGCATTTGGAGCCAGCCTTCTCCATCAGTTAATCTGTGTGTGAGAGCTAAATAAAGGAACCTTGGGGAAAGGTGAAAAAAAAAGAGTAAGTAATTAAATATTTGAAAAAGAGGAAAATAAAAATTTGATTTATACTATTTTTAATGGGTTCTTTTAATTGAGTTGACAAATATATCATGAGGCAGAGGTTAACTAAACAACCTCTCGTGAAAACTATATAGAATAACTTAGCATAATAAAATGTTGCATGAGGCAGAAAATTCCATGACTATTTGGTACAAGGGGTATTCCCTTTCTTTCAGTTAGAGGGCATTTATTACCCGCTAACTGTGCCTTGATACTCAAGCAAGACAGATGACGTGGTGACACATTCAAGATTGTGAACCAATGTTCAGCCTTTTTTAGAGAACAAAAAAAGCAGTAGAATTTTTTCCCCCTAAGAACTTACCTATTTTGCGTTCTGGGAATTGAGCTAAGCAATGACTCCTGAAAGCTGGGAGTGGGTTTTAGGGATGGGGACAACAGAGTCTCCAGTCCACTCTCTCAAATTTTGTTTTAGTCCTGATATGTCTTTGAAACTCAATAACACCAGCAGAAGTGTTCTAACCCTACTCTTTCAGTTTTTATACAGATTTTTAAGGAGCTTATCAGACAATTGCCCGTCCTCTGTCTCAGTCTGGCGTAGGATGAGCGTGTGTTATGTTCTTCTGAAATGTCAGGATTTGTGAGAGGGGACTCTGTTTTAGGGGAAACTTTAATTGCACATGAGCAGCTGAACAGTTAGGCACTCTAAACAGGGTCTGCCTTAATATCCGCAGGTTTATAACAAAGCAAAAGATACTGACAAAAATCTACAGAGCAGCTGAAGGGTATGTTTTATAATAAGGTGAGTCATTCTTAGTGCTCTCAGGTTGTACTAAACAGGTCTCCTTTGAACTAGAACCTCAGGGTTGCGTGTCTGTCACCTATACCATCTCATTTTACCTCCAGCAGCTACAAAGGGGGTCTGCAATAGTCATGTGCCATATTCATTTTCTGAAAGCAGATGTCTCAGATATCTTACATATCTCAGAAGGTATTAGCCATTTGTGTGGACAGCTGAATCCAATCCTTTCCCCCGTTGACTGCAGTGGGATCTTAGACACCCAGCCCACAGACAGCCTCTTGCATTGCAGACACTTAGAGCCTGAAGCTGGTGATGCCCCAGATTTTACTGATCCACTCAGAGGGACAAAATAAGAAGCAATTTTGTTACATGTTACTCTTTGGTATATTTCAGGAAAAGAGCTTCATTAGTCATAGTCATTCGCTGTTCACAAATTTGTTTTGATTCAAGAAGTTTCTTTGGGTAGGTAGCTCATTTGGAGCAAATTCTTCTGTTGATTTTGATCAGTATTGGGTCATTTCCCCAGCATGGCTATTCGTGCAAGCCTTCAATGACTAACAGCAGAATTGTGTAGTCTCTAGACACAACATCTGCCTTCTCACCATTCTCAATGTCTGTTTTAGGTTTTCATTTTATTATGGCAGCTCAGTGTTGGTGAACACACTGATCAAGATATCACTGAAATTATAGGTCAAGTTTTATTGGTGTTTGTTCCTGAATAAAAGATTTCAAAACTTCAACACAAGGTTTACTTCCCTATGTTATTCACTCTTGGGTAGATGGGAAATCATGTTCTGTATGCACAAAAGGGCATAAAAGGAATGATCTTGGAGCCTTGCTCATGAGAACACCTGTAGGATTAATAGCATCATTGAAAGTTTCCTTTCCATGATATCTGTCGAAACATTTAAATCAGTATCACTTCCCAGAGTACATTCTGACAGGCAAGATACTGGCTGGCAAAATGGATCTGCAGCATCTGTCCTTCCTGAAGACATGCAAGACCTCCATGAGCAGGGTGGTGCTGATGTCCTGTCTTGGGTGATGCAGACATTTGAGAAGGCACTCCATCAGCTCACACATACTCTAAAACTCTGGTTTATTACTTGGCTTCTGGTAAGATTCCCAGCAGAAATGTTCACAGTGTTGATTCCCATCTGAAGAACCTGCTCAGGCCTTTCAGAGGATTTGCAGCTCCAAGGCTGGCACTAGAGTTTCCTCTGCTGAGTGTATTACATGGTGACCCTCCACTGCTCACACAGAGAGGGGAGGACTAAAGAGAGGTGAACTCCAGGAGAGAAAAAACAAACCAGTGATAATATCAAAGGAGAAAAACAGGTAAACCAGATGTAAGGCTACAGCCTTACATGGGTCACCTGAGATCTTTGATCACCATTATCTTGTTTTAGACCCACAACTAGAATCACATTTTTGTGCATCAGCCCATCTCCATTTTCAATGGTGATGGTGTTTCTTTAAAACAGTATGGATTCCTCCAATGAAGAAGCAAGTAAAAATAATTTGTACTCCCCTTTACCAGAATATCCAAATCTAGAATATTTTGATAGCAGCATAAAATTCTTGGAGCTGAAGTTAAGGGAGGAATTTCCCAAGGCAGAAACTCTTATGGTATTTTTTCCTCTTTTGCCAGTTTTCCAACCACAGGTAATCAATACTAGCACCAGATTCAATCCAGTACTAGAAAGATTTTTACCACCCACACATTGCACCAAAATCCTGTGGTTTGAGTACATCTCAGAGACAATTCTATTTCTCAAACTGAGATTTTTCCTCCAAGTAGTAATCAATTTGCCCCAGGGGTGTGAAGCATTCATGCTACTCCCTTCAAATAGGAGGTACAGCTAAAACAATTCCCCAGCAAAGACACAAAAAGATGTTCCACATTCCTGGATGCTCCTTCTGAACCATAGTGTATATAAAAGCAAGGAAGGAGGCTACTCATCCCATGATGCCTAATCACTATAGGATAAATTATCTGTAAGAAACATGGTAGAGTCTCATTTCCTGCCTTTGTGATTACACAAGGTGAAGCACAAAGCAAACTTCTGTGCCAGAAGTTTACCTCTCTATCTTATTGAGCTTATCCAACTGACCTTTGCAGGCAAAATTTGCTGGCTCTTTCCCCTGCTTGAGCATTGAGAGGTGTTGTCCAGCTTAGAAAGCATAGAAAGGAGAGTAGCCTTCTTTCTATGGAGAGGGGACAAATAATTTGTCTGTATGGGAACTATGTGAAAAATTGAAACCTTCTCTTTCAGTATTCAATATCAAATGTGCCTAAGAGTGACAATACTAGCATATCAACAGTTTCAGCATCTTTGAGCCCAGGTTGAGATGCTGTAAAACAATACCTGCTATAGGCAGCATTAGTGAATTCATTAGTTTGTGCTCTTCTAATAAAAAAGGAAAGAAACCTGTATTTAAAGCATATTTGTTATCACCCTCTATTGGAAGTGGGACTGGGGTCTGGACATTGATAATAAGCCAAGAAAAAGGAAATGACTGATGGCAGAATTCAACACCAAACATAAATGAGTCAGACAGATATGAAATTAAAAGGCTTGGGTTTTCACCTATGTTTTTCTTTTTTTTTCCTGGATACATTTTTCTCTATTCTCTGGTCTTAAAGATGCTGTGTTTCAATTATACTGTTCCATAAAGAATTGTGCTACGAAGTCTTTTATGTTATGTCCACTATTTTTAAAGGGCCTTTTGAGATTTCTTTTTTTTTTTTTTTTGAATATGTAAATAAATAGCTGTACCCAAATTCTCATGCCATTTTTGAAATCTATTTTTATAGTCAACTTTGCTATCACACATCTTCATGACCCCTTTAATAACCACAAATAGTAAGGGCTGACCTGTGAGACATGGCATTCATCTCAGAGGATTTGCAATCTAAAAATCATTGCCTACTGATCAAAATGAAAAAGTAGAAGCATAGAGACTTTAGGCCTCCTATTCCTTTCTGCAAGATCTATGTAACTGATATGCAGCTCATGAAAGAACAGCATGTTTGGACACCTGTGCCAGCCAAGGACCCATCCAAGATGTTTCCTAATCACACTTATTTATGAAATCAGAAGAAGATGCCAAGTCAGGTGGGGAAGTAAGAGATGGAGCTTAAGTCATAGCAAATATTCACCAGTGAGGGGGCACGGGGAAGCAATGCTGTTGTCAAGTGCAGAGTAGGGGGAGAGAGGGAGGAGGAAGTTTCAGAGTGATTTGATCCCACAAATAGACAAAGGAGTCAGCAGGGAGAGGGATGAGGTATAAAAAATGGAACTTTTTTTGGAAAGTCAAGGGCAAAAGTAATAAACTGAACACCATAAAAATACCCAGTCTCTGAATGAGGCACCAGCAGTAAGAGAAAACAAAGTGTTAGCCTCCCCAAACATGGATGGGTGCCACAGGACTGAGTGAAAAAGAAAACATTAACCTGGACTTCAGGAAAATGATGAGGTATCCTATCTGCTCCGTGGCTTTCAGGGGACGTTATTCAAAGGTAGGAGAGAGGAAGCACCTGGGCACCTGGTTGACTTAAGCCATGGAATGTCATTTGCTCAGGAAAAAGTCACTAGAGAGGCAAACCACCAGAGTAACGAACGATGAGAAAACGAGAAGCTGAAATAGGAGAGGAGCGGACTTGAAATGGTTGATAGGGATGCTTTCAAACTCACCCCATCACCTCATATATTCTCCAGAAAGCTTTCAGTTTCCCCCTTGAGTCTTTCCCATTCAGTCTTTCTTTGACACTTTTACCAATCTACATTTCCTAACAGCTTTCCCAACTCCCATTCCCCTTCCTGATATCCTTGCCAAATCCAAGAAGTATCTTTCACTTTTTCCTTTCCCCACATCACATACCAGAACATAATTTTCACAACCTGAGGGTGCCAGCTCTGTGCTGTGCGTTTAAGTGACATTAAACATTATGTGGATCAACGGAAGCTAAAGTATTTTTTTTGATGGGGTGGGGGTAGAGGGATGGGAGAGAAGGAAGAGGGCCTTGTAAGTAGGCCTTCTTTACCAGAACATCCTATAAGAAACATATGATAATGTAATCATCACAGATATTTGACAAATACTACTCAGTTCATTTTTTCCCTTCCTGATGACATATCCCAGGCTTTACACTGAGCTTCCCAAAGATAGATTGTGAATACAGCAAGTATCTAGAGGAATGCAAAAGCAAAAAACCAGAAACACTACATTTGGGAGAGATTCCTTCACACTGACTTCTTCAGCAATATCTGAAAATGAAGTTATTAAAATAGTTAACTCAAGCCAATGTTATCTGAAAGCAAGCAAGTATTTTATCATGATAGTAGGTTTGTTTAGTTTTAGCATTTAAATCACCATCCACACAGTAGCTGTATTTTACCCCTTTCATAGTACTATTTACCCTTCATTTATTTGACTGGGGTTGGGGGGGGGGAAAGATAATGAAAGCTAAAAAAACATAATGAAAATTTGAGAAAGCATTTATTGAGAATCATATCATGCTGTTTATGATTAAAATCATATGAGTAGCAAAAAGTGTTTTTAAGAAACAAGAGTTTAGAAAATTATCCTAGAAGCTTCATAAAAAAAAAAAAGTCAGAGCACTCTTCCAGAAAAACATAGGAATAGTGCTTACTACAAATGATTATTGTCATCCTAAGAGGTTACTTAGCAGAATATGAGGTATGGTTGGAAACCTAATTTCATTTTTTGGATTTTGAAAATACATTTTTTTGAAGGCAATTTAAAAATCTAGAGACTTTCCACTTTTCCTTAAAAATCAGTGTCATTAAGTTATTTTTCTCTGCTTTCTTCTTATTCTAGAAATTTTGTTGAATTGAAGTGAGTATCAAAATGGGAAAAGCACTTTTCCATGTTTTCATATTGTTTATGGACTGGAAGGCTTGGAAAGCAAAGAAATACAGAAAGAGCATGTAACAATGGATGAGAAGGGAATGACATTTTTCTGAATTTCAGCAGGAAAATAGTCTTTCCTATAAGAAGAAATATGTTAAAAACCTAAACCCTTATGCACTTTATGAAAATAGTCTCCCTTCCAGATTTTTCTGTTACTTCTAGTATACTAAAATTGTCTCATTTGGCAGCAGAGGAGCTAATTGTACTTTACCCTTTAGAGCTCAGATAACAGCTGATCCATCTTGTTGAGTTAAATCTCCTTGGACGATGCTCAGAGTGTGATCAAGGCTTCATGTTCCCTCAGTTCTCTCCCCATGCTGAGGAGGTCACATTTTGATTCCTGGACTTCCATGCAAGAAAGAATTTACAGTCTCTAAGATGTTTTAATTTTCACAGATTTAAAATTCTTAGCCCTGCTTAGCAATGTATCAGTTTTATGTTTGGATCCCAAAATGTCAGATTAGAGGAAGGATATTCAGCAAGTCCCTGTGTTTATTTGGCATTCCAGAACTAATACACATTGTGTGGACAAAAGCAATGTTTTACAAGTTTTCACATCGCATTCTGAAAGTAGTGTTTTCTTTATAATCTATGTATCTTTATGTAGGCTGTAGGCCAGGTTAAGCAGGGTGATGCAAAGGCTGGGCAGAGGGCCTCAATTCACAAAGGAACTCTTATTTCACTTCATCTTACATGGCTATCTGTACTGCCAAGCTCACACTGAGGGATGTTTTACACACATCACACAGTGTGTGTTGTGCTCCTGACTCACTCTTCTGCTTTTATCCCTTTCGTGCAAACCAGGAGGTGGGACCAACAAATCTAATCAGCAGTGGTTATGGGACAGAGGACAGCTTTTGAAAGAGAGCCTACAATTTTAGCTGTTTGACATATCTTGCCATCAACCCATGTTATTGCCAAACATAATTTCTCTAGTTTCACAGTGTCATGCCCTGAAAGAGATTCCTTGGAAAGTGGTAGCAAAGCAGACCACTCTGAAGGGATGATATAGCGACGCTAACAGCCATAACATGGCATAGTGCCACGCTCTCCCTTTGAAATGTACAGTGAGAAATGGCCTATATTTCCATGGCAATATATTATCTGCCTGAGAAGCAAATGTTGCAAAGCATAGAAATTCAACCTCGACCCATCAGTAAAACAGATATTTTAGCAGAAAGAGCGTTACTAGTTGAGCACTGGGAGAAACATTTAGCAGGAAAATGGTTCCTAGTGGAGATCACAAAATCTTTAACGCATTGTTCAAAGATTCTTTTGTAATGCTGGAACTTTCTCATCTGCAGTCAGAGAAGAGGCGGAGGTTCCTGAATGCTCCAATTCTTTGGAAGAAGCATGTTCAACACCTTGTTGACCTTTCTTTTTAGTCCTTTGGGTAAATTTGATCCAGTACATTCAGTATATAGAGTTGAAATTCAGTACACACAACAAAAGATGCAAGGATCTTCATCAAAACTAAAGCAGATGTGCAGAACTTAGGCCCAACATTTTGATCCAAAACCCATCTACTGAACTGCCGCTTCAGCAAGTACCTTATTGTTTCCTCAACTGTTCTGTAGATGTTTTATTCTCTATTTCTGCACTTGTCCTGTCTGTGTTGGTATATCTGTCTTGTATATCTCTGGAAGACAAGTACACTACTCCATTGAGCACAGACCCTCAGTGACTTAAACCCTGTGCTCAGACCATCTCTCATCTGCATAAGGACCGATTTGAACTCTATATGAAACACAACAGTGCTACTTTTTTTCTGAATGCAGTTGCAATTATAAGTTGTTCCTCCCCCTTTGAGATGCAGCATCTCACCAGCTAGAGCTGCTGCTCTGGCTGCAGGAGATACCGGGGTCCACAAGGTGATGGCAGACACCATTTCACCTGCTCAAACACAATCATGGAGCAGAAACAAATGCTACTTCTATGACCCCACAAAAGACAAAATGGAGCACAATTTAGAGGTTCAATGGCTACAGTACTTATGTGACTGAGGGATAAAATGAATTTTGCTCTTTTTTCCTAGATATTATTCCTGTTTATTTTAGAAACTGTTGGAAAGAGTAAAGATTTTTTTCTTCTCTGTAGTGTCATTTGAAGGAAATCATCCTCATGTAACTTCCAAGAATGATGAAATAATGACAACACTGCCTGGCTTCACAAGTTTGACCCTAACATGATGCTATAGGGGATGGATCCCCACAACCAAGCAAAACAAGCCAGATGAATGACCCTGCCACAGTCCATCTCTACTGCTAAAGAAAACCAAACCTAATGAGCTCTCAACAGGACTCTCCAAACTGAGTTACATCATACACTTCCATTCTGCTTCATAAGCCTTTTCTTGGTACACAATTTTTCTGTTTTCTGGTTAACACAGTTCCCAGATTATATGTAACTTTACAAAATAACATCAGTTTTATTAAATTACAATGTAAAATGTTTCTCTGTCAACAAGTACTTTTTTTTTTTTTAACTTAAGTTCATACACATGCATATACGCACCTTGTGGTTAGATTTCAGTGCAGTTGTAGAAGAATTAATTCCTGAACACTTACAAAATATTCAGTCAATAGCCAAGGGAAGAAAGTCAGAAAGAGAGAGATAATGGCAATTAATAAGCAAAACAGGCTGCAATGAACTGGAACCTGGTGGACCTTCAGCCATTTTACATTTGGTACCTGAAGCAGTGTGTGTAAAATCATTATCATTGTGATCTGATCTGGACTGATCAGGTATAGAGTAATTCAGATACTAAGCTACAAAGGAATAATGGTGAAATCCTCATACTTGCTGTCTTTGTAGCCAGGGGATGCCTTAAAGCCCATAATTCCAGATGACAGAGAGTTCCCCTGACAAAGAAGATCATTTTAAAGACATGTTTCAAGCACCAATTTCAAATCTTGGCTCCAGTTTTACTTGGGTTTATCTGCATGCCTGAGGTTTATGCATTAAAAACCACTTTGCAGTACTGACAACCTAGCAATAGAAAAAGTTTTTTATTGTACTGGAAGACAGTAATGCCAGAGCTGTTTTTTATTACATTCACGAATTGTTCCCAATTTTTCTTTTTTTTTTTTTTTTTTTCTGTGAGGGGTTTCCCTAAGAACAGTAAACCCTGTGGATCTTATTTTATTTTATTTGTAAACACATCACCTTTATATAACAGTATTCAAAATGAAGAAACATAAGCCCAAAAAAATCTTATTGCAAAAAATGTAAGAGAAGAATATTTACTTCTGCAGACACGTTTGTGTTTCTTAAAAAAAAAACCAAAAAAAACAAAAAACCCAAAAAAACACAACAAAATAAAACAACACCAAGCCAATCAAATAAAAATAAATTTCCAAACTATGTCCCTTCTATCAGAACCTTGGCATTTTAGAGAGCAATGAATCTTATGCAAGCAGAGGTCACCTTAATGTGTTCATAGACATTAAATATTTTCTTACCATTTAATATTGATGTAGTTCTGGTTTTATGAAGTTCAATGGTAACATAAACAACACATTTAAAATTCTACCTCAACTACATATGTTTAAAAAACTGTGTTATCAATAACTTTGTTATTAATATCTAAGCTCTGCTAAATGAGCTAGAGTACAGACATTATTGACAAAAGCTAGGCTGAGGAAATAAATATGTGTAAAAAGAAAACCATCTATCTTAGTGCCATCCAAGCTTTGAGTTCAGAGCTGATTCACAATAAGTTTCGCATTCTGAAACCTGTGCTGTCACAAGAATTTCACTATTTCAGTCTGAAATTTCAAAAGACCAATTCTGATTAAAATTAAAGAAGAGTTAGAAGATCAGCCCATATAAGGGTTTACATTTGTCTAATAGACTAAAAACTAATCTTTTCCTCAATGAAAGAGGAGGTTTTGATAAGTGTGTCATACTTTCTACAGTCTCGGCTGGAAAAGACTTCAATCCACTTCAGCAGATCTTGCTGAGATTTAATTGTTGCAGCTAGGTTGAGATATGAGGTAGATGTACAAGTAACTGTTGAGATTATTTTCTGTCTTCAAAGTCTGGCTACTGCAATTGAGACTGGCCAGTTCATCTCTGTGCAGCCAAGTGATGGAAGCTGTCCTGGAACAATGATGTCCTCTTAACGATCAGTAAACCCTGTGAGGTCCACAAACTACTCCAAAAGCACCTGTGAAAGGTACAAATGAAATGCTAGGGACTTAAATTCAGTAAGTGAGGAACCATACCTTCACAGAAGATTTTCTGAGTCTACCATTCAAAAAGGATGAAAACCACTGCTCCAATATATTTCCATGCCAGTCCACCCCATGAGGGTTAATGGCATACACAGGAGTTCTGCTAAATGTCACAGTAGTTACTATGCTCTAATCCTGATCTCCAACCTACTGTAACTGCTATAAAATATATAGTAATAATTTCCTGAGGCAGGGTAATGTATAAGGAATGTCAGACCAGGCTCTGGACATATTTGCCTTAGCTCTGTTTTATTAAAGTGAAACTTTTATTAAGGCATGTGGTGAATTGAGCAATCTGCATGATTCATGCAGTTATAAATGTATTGCTACACTCACAATAAATCAGTGAACCATTGTTGTATGTTCACTGTAGAGTAGATTAAATAATAAGGGGAAAAATCAATGTGGAAGCATTATTTGACCATGTGAAAGTATTAAAAATGTATTCTGAATGTATTAAAAGCACCAAATTTTACTTGAGCTACGCTTTATTCTATAAACAAGTTTCTCCGTATGCAGGGTATTTATTTACTCATGGTCTATATAAGAGTCAATATAATTAACTAAGTTAAATTATATCTTTTGCTGAGTTATTTCTGATTGGAACATACTCTTACAATTCACACTGTAAAACTGAGGGCCAAGGCTCCAGCCTGACCTCTGTATACCCTCAACTGTTCTGCTCAGAGGGAAACATGAGAAGGAACTATTCCTTCAGGACTACAACTGTCATAGGAAAATGCTGATTCATCACTCCATGGATGCTAGAGTTGCAAAGGGTCATTTTGGTTTGGGGCTAAAAGGAATGGTTGTGGTTACTCTGCATATATCCACATACCTCTGATTGTTTCTCAGCCCTCTTTGAATTCTTATCTCCTGTGAGCAAAACAAACCTGTGCAAGACATTAACGGGGAAAACTAGAGCAAAAAAAGATTAAAAATACCCTTTTTCTTTTTCACAAGAGAAGGGAGGAAAGACTTCTACCAGTTCCTGGAAGAAACCAGGTGTGATATTGAATCAAAGTAATCATGGAGTAGTGAATACTGTCCATGAGTATCTATGTAATATAATGAAAGACTTAAGCACCAAAATGTATTATGATTTAGAATTTGCATGTGAATGACATTGTTTCATGATAAGAAGCAAAGTACATATTTCAGTCATAAGCTTATGTGTTTTTTCTTCTATAATACTCACATTCTCTTGGTGGTTTATTTAGATTGTTTAAAAGCCTATTCAAAATAAATCAGAATAATTATAATAATTACTTGTTCCCATTATATTTTCACTGAGCACCAGGAACAGAAGCTTATATCTTTACCATATAAAATGCAATGTTGAAATGTATTAGATTTTCTTTCAAATTACAGGTTTAATCAGTGTAATTAGATTAATTTTCTCTATAATTTTTCACACAAACTGTCTGTTACTGTTTCTAAGCCATTGCAAAGTTTGAATAGATTTCTGATCTGACTTCAGGGACAACAACTTACCTTCAAGGTGTGGAAAGATCTGTGTGTCCAAGGGACTAAGAGCTGACTATAAAACAACCACAACTCTCCAAAATCATTCCCAAAATATGCTTTAAAATCTACAAACCATATACTTGATAATCCCCTTAAGGCTAAATAGTCCAGATAGAAAGCAGAGAATTGAGACTTGTGTCCAATTTTTCACGTTCTAACATGTCCAACAGCCATTCCCAGAGTATATTTCTTAATTACAAAATTGACCAGTCACATACTCTCCTTAGATGGGTGACTAATTGGAATTAGTCTGGCAACATGTTATGTTTTCCTTTCTCAGGAAAATCAGAAAGTCAAATCCAACATCCAATGCTATGGGTAATCCTGTAGATTTTGGAATTCTTCTTGCAGGACTTTGGATCCACAAGTCACCTAATGCTTTACTGGAAATCATCTGTCTTTCTCATCAATGGCTGTAAGTATAAGGACAATACTTGTGATTTATGTAAAGTAGTGTATTCTCAAAATACAGTTCTGAAATGGAGTTTAGAGGGCTCAATTTTATTTAACAACTAATATGTTAACTAAGTTGCACATATTAAAGGGTAGCCATATATGTTGACTTGCTATTTGTAACTTAAAAGACTGTTGTAGACCTTCCTCATCACCTGTTCTAGTCACGAGCCAAAACACCGTATTCTGGTTCACAACAGTCCCCAGGTCTTAAGCTTACAGGTTAAAAGGAGGTTAAATAAAATAAAATCATAGAATTGTTACAGGTGGAAAAGACGACCAAGATCACTGAGTCAAACTTTGATCAAACATCACCATATCAACTAAACTATAGCACTAAGTGCCATGTCCAGTCATTTCTCAGACACTTCCAGGGATGGTGACTCCACCACTTTCCTCTGGCAGACTGTTCCAGTGCCTGACAATCCTTTTGGTGAAGAAATTCTTCCTGAGGTCTGACTGTAACCTCCCTTGGCACAGCTTGAGGCTATTTCCTCATCCTGTTGCTATCACAACACAAAATCACAAATATTTTAAGGATTTCCTCCTCGTGGGAAGAGTTCAACAGCTCATGCAATCTCCTTTCACTTATCCTAGCCTAAGCTGCCCTTTTCATCATGAAGTTGGGCAGGGACAGCTTGAATGTTAAGAAAGGGAATAATAGAAGAAAGATTTGAACTGCCAGCACTTTCAGATCTATGCAGGGCTCTGGAACCAAATCTTTGTGATGCACTTATTAGCTATGATACATTGAAACAGGTGGCAGAGAGCTGGACAACATCTTCAGGTTAGTAGAACATCAGGTTAGTGACATTTATGAAGTCAAGCTCAAAATTTTTCAGTACATGCAGTGACACTTGACCACTGGATGTCAATTACGTTTAATAAAGCTGTAAAGATTATTCCAACTCATATTTTACGATACAAAGACAAGCTTGTAAATTCTGTGAATTTTGACAGATTTATTATTTTTAAACAGTGTTTTTCTCAATCTCTTAGATAATTCTTGGAGAAGATTAAAAAGCTCTCAATTTTTCTTCTGTTGCATATGATAATTACTAGGGAGACATGAATCTAGTAGGAACTGATACTCTAGTTCTGCTGACATGAAAATTGTCATCAATCTCTTCACAGTTAACTAAAATTAGTGATGGACCTGAACCAAAAATTATTATAACAATACTCTCAATTTCTAAAACCAAGATTCCACCCACAGACACTTCAAACATTCGTATTTCGGGCAAAAGTTTCTCATTTTATTGATTTGCAAGTGATTGATATATCATAAGCTTTCAATGAAAGTCAGTCTTTTCAATACCTAAACCACTTTTTAAAGTGGAACTTAGGCCCAGAACTTATTGGGATGGTTTTGAAACTTAAGTTTTGTCCTACCATAAATTAGACTTTTTAATGAGGTCTTGGCAAAAATCCAAGCTGTAACACTACACAAAAATGTGCAAGTTTCCTCCCAGGAACTGTGGGAGCAAGGGATGGAAAAGCATTTCTGATTAATACCCTCACTGGACACTTAATGGATGAACCAAAAGAAATGCAAAAGGGAAAATGTCTGAAGCAAGAACATGAACATGAACTTGAAGTAATTATTCTGAGATAGCAGATTGCATATTTTGATACCTGTGTTGTTAATGTATTTTTGCACAGAGTTGCTTTTCTCACACCTCCAGTGGAGGACAATGTGAAAGTGCAAAGGCTGTTTCTGAGTAAGTAGCACTGGAAAAAGAAGCAGTGTGGTTGTATTAGCACAGACTTGCAGCTTGGCGTTGCTTCACTTTAGAGTGTAAAAGTATTTCTCAGACATGGAAATAAATACACAGCCAGAAATATTCTCCCCATTGCACAAGATGAGATAAGTCAGTTGTCAAAGCATGTGCAGAATCCATCTCCTGACTGTGATGATGAATGGTTTCTCTCTTAGACCAGAGGAATTATGTATTTGCACTACCCCTTTGTTTGACTATTTGAACACAGTACAGTTTTAATTTCAATACAAGAAATGCTAAGCAAATAGAAGTGAATAAGAGAAATTCAAAATAAAAACCCATAACTATTGGTAAAACTTTCACCTACACAGGTCTGCAGCTTAAAACCTCAGTTCCCAAGACCTTATGATACTCATCCTCTATTTTCCTGTTGCAAGGACTCATTCTTTTTTCCAACTAGATAAACCACCAGGTTTTATCTAGTTAAGGGTCAAACCACATTTTCCCTGGCTTGCACCTGAAATCATAACTCAGTATAGACTTGATTCATCCAACCTCAAATCTTTTGAGTTGTGAACTCTGACAAACCCTTTAGAGAACCTGATGTGAGTTTCAGATTTGTAATGAAACTCAAGCCTGGGTGGGTTTTGGGTTTCATTACGAAAGTTCTACACAGCTGCACTAAAAACTCAAACCAGGTTTCATAAAAGTACCTGTTGTATTTAAGCCAGGGAGTCGCACTGGGAACTATATTTAATAAGAAGTTGTAGGAGTGGTGATGTAACTGTGTAAAATGTTTTTTAAAATACAGGAGATTTGACATGGAAACCCCTTTCAAAAATAGTGGAATACTTAATCCAGGACTGTTGTCCCTCTAAACCCAGTGCATTAATAGACCCAGTGAAGGAATGCAGACCTTACAAAATTTAGCTCCCAAATATATTCTGTAATTTCTAACTCTCACAAAAGGAAAAAAAAAAAGAATAAATTTTAGCAAGATTGGTGACTGGACTTCTTCTCTTGTCACAATCAATTTTAACACTGCTATGGAGGGGACAATCTCACAGCTTTTGTCTGGGCCATAACATTCTTGTGAACTCTACAGCTGCTTGATTACATTGGGTAGTCATTGCAAGAAAATACAGATGTAGTCAAATTACCTACCTTAATTCTGGTAGGACATAGTTTCTACCCTCCACAAGCTAAAATTCCTTTAATTTATGGCTGTGTTGCCCATTTCTGCAGAGGTGCTCCTAGAAGTTCCTGTGTGATCTCCAGTCCAGCTCTGCATGAAATTCTGAGAGGAGAAAGCACCGAATCTTTCTATTCTGCATTTGCATCGTATTAAACATAAACGTAGTCTGAGATGCAGGTTGGGACTCTTGGCCAGTGAAACTTTCCAGAATAATAGCAACAATGACAATAGCAGTGAAATATCAATTGTAGTACATCAAGAGTCTCTTTTGAGCTTGGAAGAAAGGTTTGTCCATCAGTGTGTTTAATACAATCTTGCTTTAAGCATGTAGGTAGGTCAGTTCAATTAAAGTTGAGATCATGCAGAAAAATTTACAAGTTACATTCCAAAAAGAAATGTGGAAAAAAGAAAGATATTGTCCTGAACCTTGGGAGTGAGAGATTGCATACAAGACCCAAACTCTGACAACAATCTGAGTCCACTTCCAAATGAAGGGGACAAAAAATGAATTGAATGCCACAGATGGAACTAAGATGTTAGGAGATCCAAGTATAGCTTAAAATGATCCAGGAAAGGTAAACTGAAGCTGAAGGCAGCAGTGGAATGTTTATACGGGGGAAAAAGATACCCTTAAAAATTCACATATGAGAATTAGGAGATAGGAGACAACAGCAACTTCAAAACAGAGAATAAATAAGAAATTAACATTGTTAAGAATCTCAGAAACAACCTGGAAAGAATTTTTTTTTCAAAAAGAAGAAAAAAAGTTGCTGATTCTTCACACATAGGCTTAAATTTCATATGCTTCATATAGCTAAAGAACAGGACATTTTAGAGCCATTCAACATTGACACTTTTCTCAGTGGATCAGCACAAATATCCAACACAACTGTTTCTGCAATTGTGTGACACTGAGAAAATCCAGTATTTAATGACTCTCTGATGAATACCTGCACCTCTGAAGTGGTATGGTGATGTCGTTGTCTAATGTTATTATACTGGGCAATAATATAAAATATGTTGGAATACTGACTGGGTCAACACCTGCAAAACATTTTTTTCTCACTGACACCATCTGTAATTATTAATCTGAAAGTGTTTTGTTAACGTTTACATTTATTTAAAACCCACATTTTTTAAAATCTGATTTTAAATAAGCATTAGACCAAGTCAATTGCCAAAACCTTGTTATGACACACTGGTAAATCATGTGATTTACGTATCCTTTTTTTTAAGGCATAGTAATAGTGTGACACACTTAAAAGCAATTCTTCTTGCTTATTTTGTATATCCCCATTCCCAAAACTATATTTCTCATTGTTTTAATAGGTTATAAGTTCTTGAGATCTGAGAATTTATGCTTTTGAATCACCAAGTGTCTCTTATCATGTGATTCCCATTCTCAAACAGCTCCATCTTAGAATAAATAACAAGCAATCCTAAAAAGAGCAAATAAAAAAATGCATGGCAATCCACCTCCATTTATGGATGTTAAAATTTATGGCTGTGCAAATGACTAACCTTCATCACATACACAAGTTAAATATTTAGTCATCTCTGCCTCTGGTACACAGGAATTCTTGAAACACATTTCTGCTGTAAACTTACTATAAGTCAAGCATTTAGAACACATATTTATGTATATATATGTGCCCATATGTATTTGTATAGAACACCACACTGGCAGAGGGTCTTGGGACAGATTTTGTGCATATTCACAGCTTCTACATTTCATTATTTACAGTGTTAGTGGATTTTGTGGTCTCTTCCTTCTCTGTCTATCCATAGATGAGTCTAGACCTTATTACATCACCAAAAGTTTCTCCTGCATGTGAGATTCTTATTTGACAACAGGACTGAGAATAAACTCACTCCTTAATTTAAGCCACAGCATTAGCTTTTGAGGTGAAATGCATTGGATTAAACTAAGCAGCTCCTTTAAACACGAAGTGTGGCCTCTGTGTTGAAAGGTAGGAGTTGTACCTGCTAAGACACAAAGCTCTCCCTGCTTTTCACCACTCTTAGAGAGAAAAGGTCTTAACAAAGACACAGGGTTTTTCACTTAGGATCTTATGACTGCCGTCCCCTTTGTGCAGGTTAATTAGATGTGGAGGAGTCAAACAACACTGGTCTCCATCTGTTCTGCAGCTGCCACAGCTGAAGCTAAAGGTGCTGATTTCTTTCCAGTGTCATGCTCAACAGTAGTTGTACTGGTTGGGAAGCACTATGCTGCTACTAGTGTGAGACCCACTGTTCTTTTGAAAAATTTTTAGAAGAAGCCCAAGAGGTTTATTTGGCTTTAGAAGCTAAATAACATTCTATTTATTCTCTTCTGCATTTTCAATTTGTTAACCATTTAATTTACTCCTCTAATAGCTCTACCACTGTCCAGCTTGTTTCAGCCCAGCCCAGGTTTGCTGAGAAATTAGAACTGAAGTCACTTAAAGCTGATGTATATGCTGGGGTTTAATGAGATTTACCAGGTTTCTGGGCAAAAACTGAGCTGCACTATGTGGTCATTTCAGTTTTTCACTCCTTTTTCTCTGCTCCTGGAGTAAGAATACTCAATATTCAATTGTCAAAAGACATTGGAAAATTGAAGAGGATTCAGTGAAGGGTTATCAAGATGATTAGAGGATTGGAGAATTTGACATATGACACAAGAGTGAGGGATTATGTTTGTTCAGCCTGGAGAAGAGGAAGCTTGAGGGGAATCTAACCAGAGACTTTAATACCTAAAAGCCAGTTTTAGAGAAGAACAATATGTATCCAAAGGATGCACAGTGTGACAAGATATAAGAAACACAAGAAAGCATCTATAAGGGAAATTCCATCCAGATAACAATAAAACTTAGGGTTAGATTACTCAAAGAAGCAGTGGAGTCTACTTCTTTGAAAACATTCAAGACCTGGTTTCATAATTCTCTGAACACCCTAACCTAAGACCTGATCTCAACAGCAGTTTGGACAAGATGGTCTCCAGAGGTTCCATCACACCTAGATTTTTCTATGGTTTTATGATACCACAGCAAAGTTAATTTCCTTGTGCCTAATAACTAAGCCTATAAAATCATAATCTAACCCTCAGTTTGTTTCTTGGTCTTAGCATGAACGTGGTTCTTTTGACTGTAATCTCCTTTGCCTACAAAAAGAACGACAATTTCTTGTGCACATATAGAAATCATCATGGAAACATCTCAGTGAGTACCTGTGGAGGAAGGACTAAGACAAAAGGGACTAATGAGGGTATAAACCTCTTAGAATAAATATGTTATTAGAGAAGGTTTCTATTCCCTGGTGGCTGTTCTGTTTCACCAGCTGTTGCTATCTTCCCCAGAGAGATATGGAGGTCTCTGCTCTAGCATTCATGCCAGGTCTACATCAATTCTGGTTTTAACCTCGTTATAATGGAGGAAACAGAAATCCCAACTAGATTCTGGGATTCTGGAAACCCTAAAAAACAAGAAAAAAAGAGTAAAGTAATAATCATTTAGGGAACGCTAGTCAGTAAATCACTTGCCTTCCAATAGGTCAAAAAATGAGACAAGATACCAACGGAAAAGGAATAAAAAGGGAACAATAATTCAGAGATGTATGACAAGCACTGGAGAAATTCTTCATGTTATAAGGAGTGCTAGTGATGTAGTTAAAAACATTTGCACAGATTGCCATTCAGTTTACAGTGGTGTGAGTGGGACCAGCAGCCATAACTCTGACTCCCTCAGTTACTTCTTAATTGAGGTGCAATGTGTTATAAGAGGTATCACTTTTCACTTGGGACATACAGTGTGAGGTCCACAGTTTGACTGTTCATCATTAACGATTGAATGACACTTTTCATAAGAAGAAAGGTGTCAAGTGTGGTGTACAAGCCAAATTCCAAAATTTGAAATATAGGTTATTTTTAATGACCTGTAACTCAGGTGTGGTTTGGTCACTTTTCATCAAACTCCATAGAAGTACTCTCCTTTTCCCTTAGAGTAAGATCAGTATTTATCGGGGTAAGTTGCCTTTTTTTTTTCCATGTGAAAGTTATAAGGTGGCAAAAAGAAATCCCTGCAGTGGAAGCTGATGACCACTGTAATTATGGAAAGCCCATTATTTCTTAATAATAAGTTCATAAAGCTGTTTACATCTTTAGGGCAAAACTGACTAAAAGTAAGTCACTATTAATTAGACTAAGTGAAAAAAATATACACAATATAAAGGTCTTGGCACCCTTGATGGAGCACTAAAAATTAACATTATTTGGCTGAACATATAAACTAGCACTTCCCAGTTAGAAAGTCAGGTGTGTTTTAGCCCCAAAACCTGACTTTTTAGATTAGAATTAAACAGATGTTTTCTTCTGTATTAGTTGCCCTGGCACTCCACCTCAGAACTTTTTAACATCAGGACTGAGTCTGAAGACCATACTCAGTGCTGAAAAGGATTATGTTTTTCTCCATATTGCTTATAAAGGTCAAATAAATTTTCTAGTACTTTGAGGCCAGTAGAGTCTTTAAATCACACCTGAAGTTCAGGCACTGGCATAGTATATCTAAAGTAAAAGAGCAACTGCACAATAACTCCCATGAACAATCAACAAAAATACAATATCCAGATATAAAATATGTCTCAATTCTATTACACTGCAGAGAGAGGAAACAGAGTAAGAGTAGGCATAGGGAGCATCACTTCCTAAGATTTGATAAATCATAGGTTTATAGATAAGTTGAGGTCTTTAATACAAGTTTTATTCTTCAGCTTGTGCATTATTGTAATGGTGTCTTTGCAATGTTACACCTAGAGGAAAGGAGCTACTTTTGTACAATCTGTCAGAAGTGCTGAACTACATGTGAAAGTATTTTCCATTGTTACCCTTATTCCAGAGAAAACCTCGGCCAAAGTGCATGAATATAACGAGCTTGTGTTGAGGCCTGGAGAAGCACAAGTTGATGGACTCACAGAAATGTTGGCTGGAAGGGAGCTCTAGTTGATCCACCCAGTCCAGTTTCCTGCACTACAATCACATCACTAGGTCAGATCAGTGGTGGCTGTGCTCGTCTGAGTGTCGAAAATAGCTTAAAGATGGAAATGCCAGCAGTGTTTCTGTCTAATCTGAACCTCAGTTTTTCTAGTCTGAGTGAGACCCAATAGCCCATCCTTCCATGAAAGCCAGCACACAGACACACAAGGTGCGCTCCCAGAATCCACAGCCCAGCACCAGTGGAAATTTTTCAGTTTGACAGGGTGACAGTTTCAGAGGGAGAAGGCAAATTTCCTCTTAGTAATGAGAAACGGAGAGTAAGAGAGAGGAAGAGAAAGAGGCTTATTCCCTGTTACTTTCAGTGATGAGATTTTTGACACCACAAACACTGACCAGTTGCTGTTTCTCAACCTACGTAATGCTTTCAACACTTTTTATCAAGCAGTCCCTCTCCACCTGTGTATTGTTTTAAATGATCGATAACAAAGGTGTCCATGATTTAAAGGTGAGCTTAGAGCTCACTGCTTTAGTGCAAGAAAGTCTGTCTCTTGTTTTCACTATGCAGTTGGTAGAAGCACTACATGTTCTTGGCAGAAAAAATAGCTAGAAACCTCAGGAATGCATGATTTCTAATTTCAACAGAGTGGTAGTTGATTATAAGTATTAGCATAGCTTAACTTTATCCACTATCCAAACTTAATATTATCCTTTGTTTAATACACTGAAAGAGAGCACTCTCCTTTGTATGACTCCATTTTTTTCATTCTCTGAGGCCAAACTTGCTGTTGACATAAGCAGGCTCTAGTCCACAAAAATGAATGAAGTTAAACCTGATTTTGCCAGCAATGGAAGCTAGCCTCTGGAGCAATGCTAATTATGGTTTGTTTGTATCAACTAATCAACATAAGGTTAACTTTCAATCAGCACGTGGGAAAAAATGCAACACAATTAAGTAAAAAACGCTACAAAATCCCTTGATTTACCATGAAGTGGGATATTTCTATAATCACACGGTACAAGTGCAGGAAGAACTAACCAAAGTAGCTCAGAACAAGCAATCCCCTGAACTACAGTCATGTCAGCAGGGCTCGGCTCAGGGATTATATAGCCATACCTCCAATCTGCTGTGTTCTCACAGCTGGGTTGTTATCCCATGAGGCACCACACTATTGCCTGTGGACATGGGAGCTCTTTTAGTGCAAGGTGATGTGTTGCAAGCACAGTGCTGTTATCTAGTGTAGATATGACCAAAATGTAAGGTGCACTAAAGGAATCAAACTCCACCCACTAAAATAAGGAGAGCTTTCCTAAAGAATGGAAACAATATTCTGGGTTTCAGAAACTGCCCACAAAACAGTGGAAAACAATATGAAAAAGGCTACCAGAGATACTGAAGAAACTATTGATAGTGAAAAGAAACTACATTCATCCTTCAAAAATTTCACTGTGTAGTCTGTCATTTACCCTATCTGGCGGTTAGGTGAAGTGAAATCATTGCATCTTTGGCTAGGTGCAGTGCTCAAGACACAGGAGACTGACAGAGAGTTCTGGATTTTGAAGGAAAAGTCAAAACCAAAGCTGGTCATTAGGCAACTGGAAAACTGTGTTGAAACAACAGGTCTCCTGACCCCCTCCCCCTTGCCTGTTTTTAAGAAAGAATGAAAGAGCAAGTGGGCTTCAGAGAACACTGCGTAGAAGTGTTCTCTCCTTGAGCAATTCAGTCTCATACTTTTGATAAAGTAGCTTTGCTGCTTGTATATTAAGTGCTAATCAAAGTGTTCTGCAGCTGGACGCGTGGCTGTGATGTGATGGATGAAGTATTTGCAGATATGATCTAAATTCCAGCCTCCCTTTCAAAAAGAGCAATCTGCATTATAAATAAGGCAGAGATATGATCAGTTAAGGTTATGTAGCAAGCAAGCTGAGAAAAGCAGTCTCCTAACTCTAGGCATCTAAATTACTATGAGAACCTCTCACTTTCCTATTTGCTTCCAACCTCGCAATTTGAGGATCCTCAAAAAACACTAGTTCGAATAAGTGTGGCAGAACATTCCCCAAATGACTAGCAAGGGAAAGGAGCCAGAAATTACAGTGCCTTTGTTACCAAGTCAGCTATGGAAACCCATGAGAAGAAAGAGGATTTGACATTTTCCAGGGTGTGGGTGTGGGTGTGTGTGGGTGTGTGAAAACCTGATCAAGAAATAGAATTCTTGTGCAGACTAAATTAGGTTTCCTGAAATGACACGTGGGATTGAGCCACTGTTATTCTGAGCTACTGGTATTCTGCTAGAGGATGAGCACTTTATGAGTAGCAGTAAAACTGCTGAAGGGTCTTTTTTAACATCAGAGACAACATATTTCTAAAGAGGATGTAGGACATTGACATACCTCACCAATTCTAATCAACAACCAGTAAAATGCAATCTTCTCAAAGAAGTGTAATGCAGACAGTTTTGTCCAGCAAACAGGATACTCAGACATTACTGCACTGAGGAAGAGCAGGGACCTTAGACAAGCACATAGAGCAAGTAGCAAAAGATCTTAAATGAGAGTCACCAACCGAAAGAAGGATGGAGAAAGAGAGTTCATCATTTAGAAATTTGCAGACCTTTCAGTGGGACTGGATCACCAAAGGACATCTGTGTAACATTTTCATCAGTCTGACAAGAGAGCCAACATCAACATTTGTCCACAGGAACCAAACTAAATATTTAAAGGTGAACTGAAAAGCTAAAATGAAAGTTGAGTTAATCATGGAAATATGCAGTGAATGACCCTTCTTACCAGGTTGTTGGAGACAATTCATCACAGAAACAAGCTGAAACTCCTATTTATCAACTCTTTTTCTGTTTTCTGATTTTTTCTGTAGACTCTTTGTTTTTCAAAGGATGCTAAAGAAAATAATATGTGAGACAATAGAAGCCCTGTGTTTTCATAAATATTTGGTGTCGAAGAATACTGTGTGATCTTTAGTGAATGAAGAAAAGCTGGATAAAAATATAAAGTCAGTAATGTCATTTTAGGTAGACTGATTTAACTTCAGGGTGCAGTCTAATAGAGGGGTTCACATACCCCCATGCTCACTCCTTGCTTTGTCTCTTTGGGGAAAAAAAAAAAGCTTACTACAAACAAGTAGCAAAACAAGTTTACTACAGCTTCACTGAGGCACATTTTAATAGGGAAACCATTTGAGAAAAATCAAGTTCTTCCAGCAGTTACATGATTTTGACTTGGGTTTGTGAAAGGGCTGAGCAATAGCAACAAATGGACTATTTATTCCAGGCAATTACAAGAAAAATGGAAAATTATTTGACAAAAGTTTCAAAATGTTTTCAAAATGAGATTTCTTATTATGTTTAAATAGATCTCTGGAATTTCATTTTTGGATTTTCTTGGCACTTTTTTGACTTACTTTATTCTTACAGCCACAAAGTTGCCCATAAACCTATTTTACTTTATTCCAACAGCAATGTCCAATCTGTGGCACACTTGTCAACTGCCACATAGTAAGCACACAGTCCAGCTCATATTCCATCTTCTGCTTCCTTCAGAAGAATGGAAACACACAGAAATAGAGACAGACTGAACACACTGATTCAGAAACCTTGGAGTCCAAGAAAGCACGAGGCCATTCCAAAGCATAAAAATCCTGAGCACTTATTCCAAAGGCCAGAAAAAGCAGTGGGAGTCTGGCCACTGAATTCAAAAAGCTTTGGACAACACACACGCAGGCAGGAAGCATTCACCTGCACAGTCAGCTGCAGCAACTTTTGGAGGTGTCATCCCACTATCGAGCGCTGCCTGAGAGCTGTGAGGGGAGCAGGGAAGGGATGCCAAGCATGATTACCCTGCCTTGGGAATTACCACACCAGGCACTGCACAACATTGATCTGCACCTTCTAGAACTGTTTCTCATCTCTTTCACCTGGGCCCTGGTGGAAGCAGATGGGCAACACTCTGCATCCAACAGCAGAAAGGTTCTCTGTGCGGGGTGGACAACTGCACCAGAATTCAAGTACATCCACGAACCAGGGAGACCTAAACAGACTTATAGGTGAGCCCTTCTTACCTGTGAACTTCTGGGTATTTGATCAAATTTTGTTGCTTATTTGCATAGATAGTTTTAGTTTCCATGCAGTGTTAATAAAGTACTAGGATATATTTTGTCACTAAACTTAAGAGCAAGCAGAGACTCCCTTGTTAGTTCAGACCCTGAGTTTGGGGCAGGTTTAACAATCAGGCTGATGTTCAAGGTTAATCAGAATTACTATGGAAATATTAAATCACTGACAAATAGTTAATAATATACACACAAATATACAAATAATATACCACAAATAGTGGTTCATCAAAAAAAAAAAGTTAAAATACTGAAATTGAATTTTTTATATCTGATAAGAAAACCAAGAAGAAAGTTATGTCTTCATCTCAGATTTACTAAGCATTTTTTTCTATTTGTTATTTGGAATTGATATTCAAAATGATAATAGAAAGAAGTCACAGGGGGCTAAATAAAGGTTCACATTGGACATAAAATCGCACAAATTTTATTGTTTAAAAATCTGTAAAGACCTAAAACCATGGGCCTGTTCCAGAACCCAGATGGGAGCTCAGCCACTGATTTCAACAGGGGTTGGAACAAACTCCTACTTAGCTAAGCACACAGCTATCAGTGTGGCACTGAGCCTGGGTTAACATACTTACTCTCATCAGGACTCTTTGTTCCATGTCATGTCCCAAGAAAGTCTCAAAGCTACTCATTAACCAAACATACTCAAAAATATATAGATTAAGACATTTGATGACGGTGTAGGGCATTGTCACGAGAACTTTTGACATACTGGACATCATGTTTCTTGCAAGGCAAAAAAATTAGCTGTGATGAGCATAACAAGGAGACAAACACTTGGAATTATTTTTCTGCAGTCTGTAAAGAAATAAAGTTGATAGCATCAGGCAAGGGAATAATACTTTAGCAGATAAAATGCCTCCCAACAGCTGGAAAGTGGAGCAATACAACTCAGGCATGAAATTGCAGGGAGGATTGCTAACCAAAGGAACAACACACTAGTAGTGGATTCTGCATTACTGGAAATGTGTTCATCAGATTGTCTTTTCTAGTGAAACCTATACTCAGGCATACAGGGAATTCCTATGGCTTTTGCTAAGTAGGAAGTCAAGTTTGTTCCAATATATTAATGTTCCAAAACATTACAATTTGCAGCTCCTTGAAAAGTGCAGTATCATAAAAGACAGTGTCGCTCACAATTACTCAAACAGCATTTCTTGCTCTCAGACACATCTGATTACACGTTAAATCAACCAGCACAGAACTTCCACCCTTGATGCTCTCCAGTTATTGGCTTGATCAATGCTCATGAAGGAAAGAAAACATGACTGAACCCACTGCAATACGGGTTGTTGACAAGGCTACATGTAACCAGAACAACAGCAGGACAGTCATCTAGGGGAAAAGTTGACACCTGCTGTATCAGAAGTTTAGAGTTTACAGATGTTACAGTTAGGGTAATCAACTTCTAATCCACACCCTCGTAATTTATGCCTCAAAAATTCTCCAAACAATGGTAATAAAGAAGGATCCAAGCAGTTAGAAAACTGAAGAAAACAGGGCAGAGCAGCTGTTTTAATTAGGGCTGTGCTTAACCTGAGAACCATACCCCTGCTCACTGGGATCATTAAAATAAATGAACTTTCACATGGGTAATGGCATTTTATTTTGCATCTTCTGTAGCATCACTGCTAGAGATAAGCTTTTTCCGGAGAAAACTTGCAATACCTCACCAAATCTTGGTCATTAAAAAGAGATCAAATGAACTCCAAACCACATACCCTCCCTAGCATTAGGATAAGGAGTTCTCTGGGTTCACCTGTCATAAAATATTTTCATTTCCCTTTGAACAATGACATTTAACCCACAGCTGTCCACCACTACCTTTATTCCTGGAGAGTGTCCTACTTAGTTTTTTGAAACATAGTTTATGAAACATGAACAAAACCTGTTGGTAAATTCATATACACATGTATATGACTGGTATGTGGAGCCAAAGAGCTCACAGAAAACAGCAGGTGATTACAGGAGTGACTCTCAAGCTTGACAGAGTTGATACGTTTGAGTCGTATTCTCTGAATCATTCAGTCTCAGTTCTATGGCATTAAACAATACTAAAAAGTATATTTTTTTACGGAAAAGCTGTTTTTAATTAGCATACATAAATAAAATGTGATTAAATGGTTGAAGAAGGCACCTAAGTAGAGGTACAGAGGGTTGTGCCGGTACAGACACTGCATGGTGGTGGTCAGCAGTCAGCAGGTACCCTCTGCTGCATGCTCTGACACATCAGCAACATGATGGGCAAAAGTGGAATACAGAATAAGCATTAAAAGGCAGTGAGATAGAAAAAATATTTTTGAACACTTTTTCCATTCTTTGACTACTAGAAACTCCCTTACTTGATTTGAGGAAGGAAACAACTGTCTCGAAGCTGGAAAGTTCTAATATTTTGGAACTCTGTTTTGTTTATGTTTGAGAAAGTTGTGGAACAGCAACAGGCAATGAAAGCATATACTGGCACAATTAAGTCTGGTAACTCAAGAAGCCAGATATTGTTTTCAGTTCTACACACATTTGAGTTGAAATTTGCCAACCCGCTTGAATAAGCTATTTTGGAAACCAGTGGTGACAACATGTGGATAAAGTTCTGCTCTGCTACTTACCAAATAAAGGAATCTTTGGCTGGAAAAATAATGATTTGTGAACTGAAACGAAAGGGAGCAAGATGAACCTCTGGAGTAATGTTCAAGAAAAGAAAGACTACATATAGAAATGGTTCTAAGGAGAGACGTTCTCCAAGTAAAATGTAGTTAGTTTTTAAGGAGTGGAAGGATCCTTGCATGTTAGCACCGTTAAGGCATCATATTTGAAGCATTAAGAATAAATAGATAGAATACAATAGTCCTTCTTCACCTGAAATCTTCCCTCTATATTCTGCAGTTTCCAATGCCTCCTTTCTAAATAAAATAGATCTCTTGGTTGAGGGAGCTTCAAAAGCAGAGAACACAGTATCAGGAGAGGAAATGATGTGTTAACAAAGAAATTTCAAAAAAACTATAGTCAAGAAGTTCTGTAAACCAGTCAATCGTTTTCCTCATATCTCAATCTTTTTGAAGAAGCATGATGGGAGAAGAAGAATGAAATAACATCCAATCTAGCTCTAAATCAAGTAGTTTTCAACACAGAGAAGCTACTTACCATTGTTTCTAGTACTTAATTCCACTTAGAGTGGATGACTGACCATGTATCTTTGTGCTGGGTTTCATTTAGACACAGTTCCTATAAAAGAGACACAGGACTTTTGTGTCTGTACTGATTCTGGACATTTGGGTTGAAATCTACTCAGAAAAAAGCCAGAAAACTCACTCATTAAAGTTCTTGAAACAATGCCTAGGTTCTTTGTACATTTTTTTTCTCTACTTTTTGATTCTTGTCATTGTACCTTATTTTATATTTCAATGGTCGTTTCCTAAAAGAGATTATGTTTTTTAAATATGCGAATTTTAGGCATCGGATTTCTGGAAGTTTTTTTAACAAATAGCCAATCAAATACAGCAAATTTAATATTTTAAGCTACACAGGAACTCTGATTTTGACATGCCTCCAAAGATAAGTTTCATGCTTTGTTCCATGCTTTGGGTTCAGTGTTATTTATGTTACTGTATACCTAGATAAAAGCCTAACAGCATGTCTGATAGATGGCTCAAACGATGATGACATTACTCATGGAATAGCCTAACAGCTGATAAGAATCAGAGATGAACATATTGGCCCATTATGAAATGTTTTCTTTAAATGCTGTAGAGTAGGTTTCAAGTAATTTCTGTGCTATTTTAAAGTCATGATATTGTACGTACCATGCCAAATAAAATTTTGACGCTACAGGCATGCAAAAGATAAAGATTTTGCCAAAATATCAAAAAGGCAGTTCATTAAATTGGCGTAGCAAATTACCAATGTTCAAAGAAAAATTACAATGCCTTTCCCAAACATGCATGCTTACACATACGGAATTGTGAACCGTACATGACCGACCTGAGCACGTATGTAAAATTGCCAGAGGTTTTCAATATTGATCTAACTCTGCTTTCTGTAAAGTCAACTCAGGTCTTACCTTGGCTGTTCTGTGAGCAGAGGTAGGGCAGCAATGACTGAGAGCTTTAGCGTATCCCATATTGCATATCAAATGCTGAACAATTCAATAACAGTGCTCTTGGGCTAAGGTGAAGGTGCTACCCCATACAATCATTTTACTGCATGTTGGATCTGGAAATGCAGTGTGGTGCATTTCTGTGACTGCTAAAACTATAACTTCTGGAATGCCATCCTGGAAGTCTTCCAGGTGATTTCCATGAGGAACACTTTGTAAAAGTTGTTACCCTTCTAAGCAGAATATGTTCCCAGGCCTGCATAGGAGCAGAGATTGGATTATAAAGTGCTAAATGTTTTTTACAACTGTATCAGCAACAATACTGTATGGATAACTATTCAAGGGAAATTATTTTTACAGACAAATTTAATGGATTTGTTCCAGTCCTCAATTAGATTCATATTTCTGGATTCAGAAATGCAAGATAACTTATCCTATCCTTTGTGAAATCAAGATATCCCATCTGGGACAGATATTTTCAGTCTTCTTATTTTTTTATCATTTTCACATTGTGTTTTCAAAACTTAGGGCATGGCATGGGAGAGAGTGTAGGGAAGCTGAGTTTAGGAAATTTAAAGAGCTGATGCTGGACATTATTGCCAGGCCTGGACAGCCAGGTGGTTTGAGTATTTAACAAGGTAGACAGGTATATGATTACTGGAACAAACAGGAAAAGGTATTTTTGATTACAGTGAGGGTTTAGGGGCTGTTCCAGGTGCTCACAAGGTGGAGCAGTGAGGTGTCTCTGATACATTAGTACTTTATGTTGTGATGCACCAGCTCCTTGTTGGACATATGTTGACTGGAAACCCTTGATGAAATACCTGTGCCCAACAAACACAGCACATACATGCTTCAGGCTAAGGGGAAAAAATATTAAACATGACTAGTTTAATTAGATTAGAGGACAAGAAGGGCAAAGGTTAAGAGAGAAAAAGCAAAGAGGAAGCTGTTTGAAGGCTTTGGGTAGAGCCTTTAGCACAGACCTTATCATCAGTAAAGAATGGCAAGTTTGAGACTGATGTGCGAGGAGACACTATAAGGAACAACAAAAAAAAAGGCTGAGGAGGCTAAGGTAGTTCAAGAAGTTACAATTTTTCGTAACTGGGTACCATGAAAATGAGTCTGAACATGTTGCTTAGCATGGGATGCTAAAGTAAATATGGATTAAGTCAGAAAAACATCTCAGACACACAGAAACACCTTCACACCTGTTCTCCTTGTTATATGTCCAGTAAGAATAGTTTATTTAATAATTTTAGAAGATCACAACAAGAAGCCAAGAAGAATCTTACAGCAAACCAAAATTCACAGCTGAGTATTCCCTGTGATACCTTTCAAACTATCTACATAAATGCAAATGAGTCTTCTGGGTAATGTTTTATACACTTTCCCATCCTTTTTTTTTTTCCAGTAAACCGCACTAATTAATGTGATACTATTCATACAATTTCTACACATATGGTGTGATCACAAAAGCATGAGTAGGAAAAATCATTGCTTTTATTTTTGTAGACTTTCAACATCACATCATTTAAACCTATTTCTTGTATAAAGAGCTGCAGTCATCAACTGTTTTTACAGATTAAAGAGAATTGTTTCTAGCAAAACATTTCATGCTGCTCATTAATGAAATAAATGGATGAGAAGAACAACCACCTTATTTATTCACAAACACTTTATGTAATTTTTTTGCTTTTCAATAAGAACTATATGTTATAATAAAACTAATGAACTAAGATTTTCTGAGAGCAAATCTTACCCCATGTAAATTGCATTTATGACTGCGTAGTTCTTAAATATTATGTCATTCAAGAAATCTTTTTAATTCCCTGATCACCAAGTCAATAAGAGTTTTAATTTGTCTTAGTGTTAGACTCTGTCTTAGCAGCATCAGAATAATGCTCAAATTGTATAGATATTCGATGCACTTCTTAAAGATTTTTCATCTCAATTACTTCAAATATAAATGATATTTGACACTGCAATTGAAGAAGTTCAGTGATTTTGAGAGTAAATAGTACCATTTAGTCAGGAAACTACTTAATTGTTTCAAAAAAAAAAAAAAAAAAGACTGTGTGTCCAGTTTAGAGACTATTTATCCAAAGTTTGTCTCCTTTGAATTTGAAAGGATCAGGTATGCAACAGCTGTTTCTGTGAACCTGTTTGTAAGTCTTCTGATTAGGGAAAGTGGAAGAAAAAAAGATAATTTTGTCAAAAAAAAAATTCTTTTGAAAAAGGAAACCAGATCATCCTGAAAAGGGGGAAAGTGAGGTAACACACAAAAGACATGATTTCGTAAAGGATGCAACTTTTTTTGTAAAGAATAATAGGTGAGCCAAAACACTGAAGTGTAAGTCATAAACCTTTTGACCAGCGACAGAAGAGCAAGATTGTCCTACCAAGAAACAGTATCCACTATTTCTTCCAAATTCATAGGATGTAGATACTGTAAGGGTAGGACTCCCAGGCTTGAAGAACATCATCCCAGATGTACCCCTTTGCTCACATGGCTGTGCAGCTAACTGATGCAGATCTTAGATGAATCCCTTTGTGGCCCTGCAAGCAGAATTTATCTCAAGGCTAATTTTTAAACCATGAGATCCTTGTTTTTAAAAACAATAACAGGTTTATAACCATGATCATCCCTTTCTTCAATACTCTTTTTTCAGGCCTTTTCTTCTGAAAGGGTTATAACTTGAGTTGGCTTTCCCGCATGCTCATACACTGAGGGTCACAGTGATGTATCAGCCTGTTAATCAAATAAGAGGAAAGAAATGGGATAAAGTCAAGGAAAGAAAATATTTTGAAATTAGCCCTCCCAGTGTAAATCAGCATGTGGACCCTCACTGGGTCACATGAAAACCTCACGCTCGCATTTAATTTGCCCATCCTGAAGTATTTTTCCTCCTAATGCCAAACACCATAATGCTCTCTGTCAGTGATTTGAAATTATTGTATAAGCTACATATCGGGTACACTATTGTTAATGAAATGCGCACAAGATGATGAACAACTTCCTTTTCCTGCTGAAGCCCAGCTGCAACCAGGCCCTGTATCCTTGATGCTGTAAATCAGGGCTTTGTACTCCGGGAGGATTCAATCAGCTGCAGGTGTGGGCCCGCCGAGGCCGCCTGGGATTAGGTAGCAGTATTTGATATGAGATCCCAAACAGCACCAGCAATCTACACACCACATGTGGCCAGTCTTTGGAGAAAGCAAAGGAAAAACGCTGATGAAATGTGGCACAGGACCATGGAATGCAATTTCAAACTTCCACATCTGCAGGAAAGAGAGAAAGAAAGTTCCTAATTTTACAATGGTGATGTCATTGAGAATACATGATAGTGAAAATGATGTGCCAGGTCTTTCATAAATTTAACCACTTAGGATGCTGCTGACCAAGGGTTGATGTTCATTGCTATAAACAAATTAAGATTCTGAGGGGCAACAGGCTGCCTTGCTGGTCTGCCAAAGTGTGTCTGTGCAGTGAACATAGCTGTGCGGACTGAGCATCACCACCACACTTGTAATTCTGTGTAGGCACAAGCCTGAACCTTTGCTGTAGTTTGTTCACTGAACATCATGAATAAGGAGAGGTGATTTGATCAAACTTACTCCAGCCTGAGAAGGCAAAGCACTTGCCTTCAACAAGAAACAGCAAAAACGGTTGTTTAGTTCACTTTCTGAGGTTAAAAGTTGTGAAGAGTTTATTTTTAACATAAATTCTTGATATCTATGGGATAAAGAAATGTTAAAGCAGGTCTGGTTTTGTTATTACTGTAAAGATAAAGTATATTAAAAAGAGCATGTCCTTGATTTTTTTCTTTATAAAATCTGTTTTCCATTAGCTTATCTTGATAGCTGAAGTTAATCATTATTTTCAACCATATATGATTTAGATATTATGTCATTAATTCATGTACAATCCATCTGAATAATGATTGTGGTTTTCTGCTTTACAAATTCATCTACTTCACTGAGAAACCAAGAGAGTCAAATTCCATGAAACATCTGGTTTCCATTTTATGTAATTGCTATTTTCAGAGTTATAATCATGTGTTATTGTAAGGACCACAGTGTCAATCATGCTGCTAATGGGGAAAATTCAATGCCTAAATACCTGAGAGAACAAGAAGCTGACTTAAACAGGTGCATTTAGACACTTGGTTTTAAGTATAATTCTAGTCTACCAATTTAAATAAATCATTTTAAGAAGAAACTATATTCTTTCCATACCTTCCACTGAACCAAAATTTAATGCAAGCTTTCTACACCGTGAACCTGGTTTTGTTCCCATCAATTCAAAAACAGTAGGATCTGGTCCCGTGAACGTTCTAGTACAATTAACCCAATGCACCTCTAAATCCTGTTTAACTTAGCCAGTGCCTGTACAAAAAGCTGACCTCCTCTGGCAAATATGAGAGGAGGGGAGAAAATTTTAGCTCCCTCTAAAGAATGAATATAAGGTACACAGTTACCTTACTTATCATACCCATTAAAAGGTGAAGAAAACAGACATAGGAAAAACATGGCAATGCATGTTTTCAAGTAAAATCCATACCAAAAATGTAAATATATTCTTGCAACCTTAATTTAGAGTTTGATTATAAGTAGAGTAAGAAGTATTCATCAACATTCAGAGCAGTTACAGCTCTAGGTACAGAACATGATAGAAAGCTCTCTGATCAACTTTTCTTGTGTTTATCACTTCCTCTCTTTTTATTATTTTGTTCATAAAAATTTTCAGGTATAGCTGACTAGTTCCAACTTAAAAATAAGGTCAAAAACTAACATAATTTTTATAAGACACATAATTTTATTATGTATAATTATGGAATATAGAAAAATATGTTGGCAGCTGCTGTAATTTTATCTACTTTGTGGGTAAGGCAGCATGCTTTGAACGATGGAGAGCTGTGCAAAAATACGTTCATTGTTTTGATACTCAATGTATCAACCAGTAGGTTCGCATTCATGCATTATCTTTGGGTAGCAACTCAGTGAATACATAAAGTATTGTCAATCTCCACTTTTGAAAATAAAAATGACAAATTTTGCAATTCAAGCAGCAGAGAGTTTCTGTGACATTTACCCTTACCAGGAGCAGTGAAAGCTCAGACATGTGTGCACTTCTGCACTAGTACCTTCTAAAGACACTCATATTTCATCCCAAGTCTCCTCCTTAAGGCCTTCAGGTACACAGAGTTGTAAGTACAGGACAGGAACGGGTTATCTTTAAGGGCATTAAGACTGACTTAACTCTGAAAGTTAATCCCCACTTGTTCCTCTGGTGAATATTTGAAGCTCAGACTGAGATGAGCTGCCAAGTTGGAAGCTGTGCCTGTTATTGCCACGAGAGCCACAGCGGGCACACCCCGGCTCTGCTTCCCCAGGGCTTCAGCAGTAAATTCTCCGCAGTCGCATCCACAAAAGTAGTTTTGCATGTATGCACAACCTCGGCTCTGCAGGGTGTGGTTAGATCCTTTCCCAGCTTGAATGAGTGCCTGCGTGCACTGTGAGGGAAGAGCTGCATTCACCCATCTGGTAATTTTATGGCCCCATTAATTGACCCAAAGTAAATTTCTGCATTTGCTGATATGCACACATCAGCCATGATTGCGAAGTATGCCTAAAGTTATTATAAAAGACAAGCAATATCAAGACATTTTGGGAAACCCTGAGCTGCTGTGTCATTTGAAATACGAACAACAGCCCATTTCTAGAAGGAATGTGCAAGTAAAGGCAAACTATATTTTCACTTTCCCCAGAAAACAATGTCTGAAGTGAAGTTTCATAAATACTGCTCGAAGGGAATGTAAAAACATGAAAAGAGACACAATGAATTAGTCCAGAGCTCTGTGAAGCACACTGCAAAGTATTCTGGGGTATTTTCCTGTTTGAGTTAATAAAGTTATATGACAAATATAAATATACAGTTACATAAGTGAAACACAGTAGGGGAGTTATGGAGACCCTTACAGTTTTTATAAGGGGTCCCTCAAGCACAGGATTGTGTTTGTTTCTTTATTTCTTTTTAAAATCACTTTTCAGCACAGGACTATGCACGAAGCTTAGTTTTCTTTCTTAAAAAAGGACACATCAAGCCTGAAGAAACTCCTGAAGACTTCAAAGCTAACACCCCTGGTGACAGAAGGTAAATCAAAAGAGCTCCAGATTTATGATTTTTTTTTAATCTTATGATTTTGAGAGGATGCAGCTCATGATTTGTAATGTACAGGGTCAGCAGAAATGCAGACATACTCTGCATTGCAAACCTCTGTGTAAAGCACAAGGCACATATGACACCAGAGGTAGCTCTTGACTTCTTAGGATTGAAAGCAAAATTCGTGTCTAATTACACAGCTGTTATTGCATGACTAACTGTAATGCTGATTTTGTGGGTATAAAATCTTGATATACTACTTTACTAGTTCTGTTAATACAAGTGTTTGCTAAACATTGTCTTAAACCAGGTAAATCAATGGCAATCTTCTCATCTGCAAATACAAATATTTACAGGGTTTTTCTCCTGCTTGAGGATCAGCAAGACCATATAGTAGTCTTTATAGTACCTATAGTAGTAGTACTTATAGTAGTCTCCCACTACTTAAAGGAACCTAGAGGCAAGCTAGCGAGGGACTTTTCACAAGGGTGAAAGAGAGGATGGCTTTTGACTGACAGAGGTAAGGTTTAAATTAGATATTGGAAGAAATTTTTTGCTGTGAGGGTGCTGAAACACTGGAACAGGCTGCCCAGAGAAGTTGCGTCTGTTCTATCCTGGAAATATTCAAGGCAAGGTTGAATTAGGCCTTGAGCAACCTCTTTTAGTGGAAGGTATCCCTGCCCATGGCTGGGGGATTGGAACTGAATGATCTTTAAAGTCCCTTCCAAACCATTCTATGATTCTGTGATATTCCTCAGTTAAAGCAGTAAACAAGGGTTGTTATCCATTCTTCCTGAATTTATCAAGCATATCAGCTTTACATTCCCACATCTGACATTGCATCAACAAGATTTTTTTGTCATTTACTTGTCATGGGTTTGCAAAAGGTCCCCCCTCCTTGGAGACTGGAAATAGTTTGTCCAGATGAATTTCCAGACAAAGGCCAATCAGGAGTTTAGGCTACGCCTTTGCTAATTACATCTTCAAGAAAAAACAGAAGAGAAGGCTTGTGGCGTAGAAGAAATTTGGCAGCCATGTAAAGGAACGTGTCAGGCCCCAAGGGGGGCCAGGCCTCTCTCCTCCCCCGGCCCTGGGCCGGGGGCAGGTGCAGCACTGAAACCCCCCTGACCAAACATGTAACAGAATGAAAAAAAAAAAAAAACTGTAAAGGAGAGCTTGGGCTGTTGCAGAAGGAATTCCAACCAGAGAGATAGTGAAGCCTCCAAGGTCAGAGCTGGCAGCCAGAGAGAGGAAGAAGCGGCAAAGGGTGGGAGGAGACGGCTTCTTCTCCGCCTTCTCTCTTTCTCTCCCTTTAGCAGGGAAAAAGACTCAGATCTAAAAATCCCTGCTACTTGTGGGACATTGCTGAGAAGCAGAGACAACTCCAATTGCAGTTGGAGGAACTCATGCTGAAGCAAAGAAGTACATGAAGAAACTGAGATTCCATGGTAGAGGCTGAGAGGAAACAGAGTCTTGACGTGATTTGTGGCCACGGTGAGAGATCTTACGCTGGAGCAAAATGGCCCGGGTAAGATTTGTGTGATCCTAGAGAAGGATCGATGCTGGTGCAGCTGAGTTTGTGACCCTAGAGGGACAGC
>JAWMRA010000113.1:105163508-105196291 GCA_035584735.1 Pseudotriccus pelzelni
CCTTCTCCTCCTGGACTGATACAAAGGGGGGAGGGATGCTTGTGTAAATACATAGTGCTTTTGTTTAATTAGAATTGTTGTAGTTGTAGTTGTTTAGTTTTTATTTCTGCTAGTAATAAATCCTAATATTATTTTCTCACCAATCAGATCTCTTTGTCTGCATAAACCTTCTCTCGCCTTTGGTCAATTTGTGGGGGGTGTGGTAAAAATTGTCCTTAGGCAAACCCATAACATTACTGCAGAGAATGAAAAAGCTTTATCAAAGTAGTCTTCACATCCAAATAGAGCAGAAAAAAATTCCTGTGCAAGTGATGACAGTGAAGTAGAACAAATAAATTTGGCATTTTTCATTTCAGACATGGAGGCATGGACAAGTTGAATGTGTTGTAATTTTTGCAGAAGTTCAAATAATTAATTGGTCCAATCAAAAAAAATAGCACCTTCTAGAAGCAATTTTTATTTCAAGATACATGACATAAATAATTCATATGGAATTATTGTTGCTACATTTGAGCCAAAAAGTTGGACAATAGAAAATAAGAGGATTTCTTGTCCATGCAACCATTTTAGTTTGTGTTTTCAGTATGTAATTATTTTGTTTCTCAGTTATTGACAATGAAGAATCCATTTCTTGGGACTCATCACTGTGGTATTGCACTAAGACAGTATTAGAAAACTCATTTTCACAAATAAGCGTTCCAGCTACAGAGTTCCAGAACAGTACTTTGCAACTCCTTTCAGTAGGTGATAGTCAGATGTTCTGTTGATTTTAAGTTTTCAGTTCAGGTGATACTCAGAGCACACATCCCTCTTGTTTCATACAGTATATGGTTGGAGGAGAAAAAGGCACTTCTAACCAGGACACTCAAGCTTGATGCCAAGCTAGATGATAATGTAAATATCCCAGGTGTCCATGAGCCGTTGTTATCATGTATTTTATACTCCATGCTTATGACTATCATTTTAAAGCATATTTTGATAAGGTACCAGGGGAGTACTTCTTATTTTAATTTTTAACCTCTACTTGTCCTACAATAAACTAGAAGCACTAAATGAACCATTAGAGAAATGCACTAAAACACATCAGCAAATGGAAGAATTTTTGTGGTTAAATTAACTGAACAAATACAGCTCTTGAAAGCTTTGATAGAGATCTCAGTATTCATCCTTCTTGAATTCAGGGTGAGATTCAGTTTGTTTAAACACAGGTAAAACATCAGCACTATTTTAGATGGCCTAAGGTGTTCCACCATCTCCATGAGCCTCTCCAGGTATGTGTGGGTCCATCACATGTCCTCTGTTATAGGCAAAACATCTTGTGTGGCTAGTTTGGAAATATCAGGGCATTTCAGATATCAGCAGGCATGCACATTTAAGCAGCTGATTTTTTCCATGAGATTCCTCTCACACAGCAAAGGTTATTATGTAGGTGACTAAGTCCCATTGTGATGGGTTGCCAATACAGTCAGGGAGAACCACGCACAGGTGATTCTAGTGTTCATTTAGGTATCATGGTCTAACAGCCAATTCCCACCTCTAATGTCTCTTCCATCCTATAGAAACCAGGTGGGAATAGCCATAAGAAGTGGCTAATCCCAATACCATCCCCATTCAGCAGGGAATCTTCATTAAATAAGACTTTTCCTTAGATTTTACATTAAGTCTTATCGTACTTACCTTACTCTGAAGACTCACATTTTTAAAATGGGGGTCTTTGTGCAACTCAGTTCCCTTAGCACAAGTATTGACAGCTGTCCGAAAACACCCTCTGACACACCCACATAAGACTGTCACAGTCTGACACAAAAGATGCTCTGATCAGCAGCCTAAGGCCAGCCAGGATCCCATACTGATCTTGAAAGGAAAGAGGTATCTACCAGTAAGTAACAACATCAAACCCCAGCTGTGAAGGTTCTCAGCATAATTTCTAACACTCCTCAGCACTCTGCTGCTGCCTTAGAAGGATTTTTTTTTTCATTTGCATGGCAAAAAGACACATCATAGTAAATAAAATGATAAATTTTAAGGGAAAAAATGATCCAAGGAAAAAAATAATCAAAATGCCAGAGTCACATACCTAATAGTGAGGCCTAATACTCAGTGGGACATTTTCCCAAGGGAACTCACAATAGAACTGTTGATTAGTTAGTTAAAACAAGACAAAACGATACTCTCAAGAACAAAGATTTTTGCAAGGAATGATTTTGTATGTGTAGGGAAATTAGCATGATGACCTCTTAGCTCTAGTCCATAGACATTTTCTTTGAGTATGTGATACCAGGTAATGAATGTACAGACTCAGTGTAAAAATTAGCTGGCTTAGGAGGATTTAAAAAGTAAACATGTGGAACACAGTTTGAAATATTCATGTTTTCCTCTCATAGTAGGCCAATATAAATATTATTCCACATGTTATCAAGTAATTCCAAAGCTAAATGTACTCGCCCAAGAATGGTCATGATCAAAATCTAACAAAGTCCTTTTGAAAGGGCTCAGCGTATATAAATTAAACGTAGGCCAAAGAAGGACAGTATTCCATTCCAGCTCCTGGGGAAAGAGCTGAGGAACACTTGCTCTCGCTAGTTCAGTAAATCGGGTCCACAGCTAGCCCACTCTGAGCTCCAAGCAATCCCTACACAAGTCAAGAAACAAACTATCCACACTTCTACCCCACAGGAAGGCCTGATTCCTGACTCACAAGCAGAACTTGGTGCACAGACATGATCACTGTCTCCTATGCAGAGCACATCAATCATAGTGGCTTTTGTCCAGACTGAAGGAGGTAACCACTTAAAAAGAGGAATGAAAGGTAGGATCACGTACTGAGCAGGTGAAAAACTGAATCTTGGTATAATTTCCTTTCAGTCATAGGGGCTCATATGGTGACACAAGAATTGCATCTGAACTGTGCAGTGGCTCAGCTCCCAGAAATGAGGAACACAGTGAAATCTCTTCATCTACACAACCAACCTGCTTAGTTGCTGTTGGTTGGAATAAGCTCCTCAGAAAAGGAAAATTCTGCTTTTAAATCCCTCCCACACTGAGTCCAAGCCTTCACTTCTGAACTATTATTCACATTCAGATAGAAAGCTCCTCAGCATGGTTCCCTCTGATCTGTATTGAAGCAGGTGAAGATGCCTAATCAACATCCAGAGCTGCAGTTTGAAAGAAAATGCTAACTTTAGGTCCCTGTACTTGGCCTGTCTTATTGGCTAGTTTTAGACAGCTCCTACTTAACTTTCTGAAGCAAGGAATGACTCATTCGACGTTGTTCCATCCCTTCAGGGACCATTTAAGAAAATGATGTATCTGGATTCTGCACCTGTGTCCAGATAGACATTTATAGACATTGAGCTGCCAGACACAGGTGTTGAGAGAGAGAATTCTGAACCTGACCCAGTGGGAAATAATAGTGATAAGACTGAAAACTAATCAAAACATCAAAAATGGGGCAAACAATCTTTTACTGCTTTGATTTTGGTTTTGGCTGTATCTACAGTTTTGATTTTCAGGGAATTAATGTCTTCTTTAGATAACATAATTGAAAATATTCTCAAGAGTGACAAAACCAAACAGATTTTATTGTTCCTATCTGCATCCTATCTGTCAGTCCTACTCTGCTTTAATTAGCAGTTGCATTCCCTTATCCCAGGGATGAGTTTTCAGAGCCTTAACTGTAAATAATTATCTTCCAGTAGGCAAATCCCATCTTTTAGACGGCTAAGTTTCTAAGTTTCTTTAATAAATACATTCCTTAAAATATTCTCTCAGGTTTTCTTCAGAATCTATTTATGGAACGTTGTTGGTAGTAAAAAAATCTTTACTATCAGTCACAGTACTCTCATCAGCCCCATAAAAGGAAGAGAAGCTGCTTCAGCAGAAAGCATTTATGACACAACTTCTGCAAGATACTGAAAGCCTGCCTCTTTTCATCAATCCAAGATTCAGAAGTAGAGGAGTATGTGACTTCATCTTTGCCAACTCCCATAATTTGCATCCTGAATCTTACCACACTTTGCTGTTTCTTTTCCATCAAGCTTCACCTCCTGGGGACATATGATTAAGAAAGTTTCTCGATTTTCCTCCTATAAAATAAATACATTCCAGTTTCTAGACCGCAACTGCAAACTAGAAAGATGGACCAAAAGTAACCAGGAGTTTCCCAGTTTTATTTACTCATGTGATTTTTGAGTCATTTTTTTCACTGTTTGACAACCAATACAAATTCTGAATGTCAATGGCTTGCAATCTTGATGCTCTCTCAGCTCACTACAAAAAGGGAATGAAAGTGCCTACTTGGAGGGTTGCTTTACAGCTTGACAAAATGCAGGGATGATAATTGAAATGCTGGACCAGTTGTTAAATGTATATTGTCTAAAGGCCACCTGCCTGGCAGATCAAGGCAATGAGTCCCTACAGAACTATCGAGGGTGCTGATTTTTGCACTTCCTTGACTTCAGTATGGTTTTACTTAACACATACACCTGCATAATTGAAATCAACCCAACCATAAGTGATACTTGTGGACAAAAAAAATAGTACACAAAACAAAACAGAAAAAAAAAAAAGACAGAGTTAAGAGGACCGGCACTGGACCAGTAAAAATAGCTGATGAACCTTGCCAGCTGTTGAAAAACTGTCTGTGGGATCAGTTCCTTTGTTCTTCTCTAATAATAGTTTTGGTTTATGTTTCTTTTTTTTCCTCTTCTTTTACTTTTACTGTTTTCATTTCGCTTTGATGTTGAAAACAGCCACAGCTGCAATACAAAAATTATTATTCCTACTTTCATAGAGAAGTTCATGCACTCAGAGGCAGCTTTCTTTATGCATACATATTACATGTGCAAAAACATAGTTACACATGTAAATAAACACATGCACTGATACACAGAAGATATACATTGCTTGTGAATGTATGACTACATATTAAATGGAATTAAGCTTTGTCTAACAAAAGAGAAAAATTAAAACTTGAAGGTCTTTTTAATTTCAAACTTTTAATAACACATAAGAACTTCTTAAACTTTTTGAAACTCTGCAAGACCCCTCTGAATGTTTCATATCCTTGTAAAATTATTTTAATTGCTTTTTTAAAAACTATTTGTTTAAATGTTATATATTTGTTGCAGATACCCTGATCACCCTAGACAGTCTTTTAACTTACAAAGAATCACAAGTAGGACCAGCCCAGATCAGCAGCAGTATAAATACTGCAGAAATCATCCTTTCCAGATGCACAGTACCAAGTCACAGAATCTCTCCTATCCAGCTTAGTTTAATATAGATCTTCATATGTAGAGTAGATAAAATAGACCCTCCAGGGTGCTCTGAAGTCTGGTGTTCTGAGCATATTGAGAACATGAGGTTGCAGAGTAACTTCCAAGAGCCAGAACTCTTCTATAAGTTATTTGTCTCATTTCTTAAGTTAGTCTCATAAACCTTCTGTGATAGTAGTAGATATAATTATTCCTTTTTTGATGAGAGGAAAAAGAACTGGGAAATGTAAACGGCTTATTCAAGGTGACACGGGAAGTCTGTGAAGAGCTGCAAATTGAACCCAGGTTCTCCAACTCCCAGTCCAGTTATTATATCAATCACAAAACCTTCCTTCCTCCACTAGACATTTAAAAACAAAAACATTTATAACTTAACAAACAGTTTTTTCTTCATGCATCAAATTGGATGCCTGAAATGGATTTTTCCTTCTGAATTTATACAATTTAATACACAGTCCCAATTACCACAATATTATTTTCATTACCATTATGATAACAGAATATAAGTTCTGGTATAAACTTTGACAAAGCAGCAGAAAAACATATGACACCCACTCAGGTTGTAGAATCACCTTTTCAGATGGATGAGGCATTAATCCAGGAGAATGGAGAATAAACTTAAGATCACTGATGCAACTCCTTGAACAACGTTGTAATATAACACAAGAGAGTGGGAGTAAAAGTCACAATTTTGTTGTTGCTGTTGTTATTATTAAAATTTTATACAAAATTAGCATTTTGGTTCAAGATCTCATGGCATTTTGTATTCCCCAACTAATATAAAAAAAATACGGGTCCTACTTTTCAGAGTTTACATTTGAAAAGATTATTGTAAACAGATTATAATAACTGCCCCTTCCATAGCAGCTCAGTTGCAAGGTCTAAATAACAGGGTGGGGAGGTGATTTTGTCGTTATAATTTATTATAGAGTCACAGTGGTCATTTGGAAGATAAGAAAACACAGGACTGAGCTCCAAAACAAGAGCTAAATCTCTAACTAAATATTACCTTCCAGAAAAATGTAACCAGCTCTGAACTGTGCATATCTGTGCATGTATTAAATGTGTGTGTATAAATATACAGATACAGATTCAGGAAGTGGAATAGTAATTATGTTGAAAAGCACACATATGTGTTAGTTGAAAATACTGCTGTCTTTTGGAAATGTCCCAGGAGCAGCCTCAAGTGCTCATTAGTTCACTTTATAAGGAAGAAGAAAAGAACCTGTTCCAAGTATCCGAATAAAGAAATACAATTTAAGGAGGTGACAGGAATAGAGCTAGCAGCAACAGCAACTTATTTGAAGTTTTTAACCATTTAGATATTTTGCTTCTAAATTACTCCCAGTTCTTTTTACGGTGCCAGCAGGCAGCATGAACTCTCCTTCCTTTTATCCTGTCTGCTTCCTCTGGACACTTCCCATCCCTGCTAAAAACATTTTGAAATGTTCAGTGGTGTTGTAGCTGTACAACAGGAAACAGCTGGTAATGGCAGCTGGCAGGCACAGGCCAGCAGACAAGATGGGTCTTTGGTCCCAGCGCTGAAGTTCCCGAGACCCAGCTGTCCTATGGCCTCAGGTTATTACATGGTGAACTCTACCTAGAAACAGTAGCAGAGAAGGTGGAGCCCTGCTGTGAAACAGTGCTGACCTCTGACAGGGGGGATGGTCAGTTTGATAAGAGGAGAAAAATAGAATCGATTTTCACAGATTTCATAGAATATTCTGAGTTGGAAGGGACTTACAAGGACCATCAACTGTACGTGGTTGGTGGTAACATTTATCACTGCACTCTGAAGTGTTCAATGCAGAGTTCACATTTATTGCTGCACACTGCACTGTGTTCATAATTTGTTATAGAGCAGGAAGCAATTTTTATGACACGATTCATTGGGAAAGAGTAGGACAGGATATTTAATTTGTAGTTGGAGCCACTGCAAGTTTAACAAGAACAGCTTCAGTTTTCTCTTGAATTTTGGTTTTCCTGGAAAAAAAATCTTACATTGTCTGCTAAGGAGAAGACATAATGGGGGTAATCAACTGCTCTCCCTTTCCTCTGAGGTCTGAACACCATTCTTATAGAAGGGATGAGAAGACAGAAAAAGTCCAACCTCTTGGAGAGTGGATTCTTTATGCCTTGACTTCTGACTCTAGATTAACCCTCCACCATTCCTTTTCCTTCTAAATAGAAGAAATAAAGGAGGAATCATAAAATGGACATCCTTATTTTGAGGTGAGGCAGAGGAGAACATCTATGTTAAGGATCTCCAAGATGATAAAAATACTATGAGAAAAATAAGGGAAGAACTAATATGTCTTTGGAGAAGAAAAAGGACTTTGTGGCATCAAGAGAAAAATGAGTGGTGACAGAACCAATGAGACTAAGAACGATAGGAGAGCTCTAGGAATAAGGCACTGAGTCATCCTATGCACCTGTGGGAGCTGAAAATCTAGGATGACCTTTTAGGGAACCAGGTGCTCTGGGGCTGAAAAGGGACAGGAAGAATTCAGAAGCCTGAAGACAGACCAAGCAATTCAAAGTAGTAGTTTTAAAATAAATCAGATGAAATATACCAATATTTTGGGAATTAATTCCATAGCTTTGCAAATCAGGCTCATAATTTTTGATCCTCTGGAGCTGTCAACACTGTATGCATTGCATAACCACAGATATGATATAGCTTTCTGTATGGGAGCAAGGAAGAGCAATAAAGTGTCTTCCAGAGCATTTACAAGACATCAAATGACTTTATTTTCCTCTCCCAAAAAGCAGGTTCATGAAAAGGGGTGGTCCATCAAGAATCCCAGGGAAAGTACCAGAAGACTGAGTAGCTGAGCTAAGGGGTTTTCTGTTCTTGCCAATTGAATAAAATTTAATTATTTCATTTGTTTTGCTTCTCTTCTTTTCTTGTCTCCTTAGGCTGGGATGTGCAGTTTCACTGACAAGATATAAGATGAAAACATACCCACAAGGTGTTTCTGTGCTATGTAACATCATGCACCAATGTCCTTCCACACTGCTTCGTTCTCCTACACATTGATTGGCAGCTCCTTTGTCTATATGGCACACAGGGATAGAGGTTGGTACTCAGTTGTGACCTTGGATAAAAACAGACAATTCTTGAAGGGGACCTTCATATAAAGGAAAAAAGTAACTTCCATTTTTTCTTTTTTTTATGCTGTCAGCTTTCTTGTGAATGTTGCAGTCTTTTCAAACAGAAAATTTAGTTCTTCTGCTGGAGTAGAATGAAGCAAATTGATTGTATAATGTTGCAATTAAAGGTACATTGCTCTTCTGCCTCTCAAATTCTACCTAAGTACTCAAACTTACTGTATTGGTTTTATTTGACCTTACTCCTTTCTAGTCCTGACCTTCTCACCTTTGGTTCTGGTGTCTGTCACTCTGCCATCATAGTAAGTCAATCAAACTACTACTACTAAGGTACTGTCTTAAGGGATCCTTTTTTTAATTTCAGAATGGGCGAAGCAGGGGGCAGTGGTTGAACAAACATGACCTATCAGATTTCTATGAGAAACAATATTTAATAATCTCAGCTAAAACTTTTTATATAAAGACTTTGTCATTATAACTGGGGTTGATCACAAATCCATGGACATCTGGATTGTCAGAATGGTTTGGAATGATTTGCGGTTCATCTCCTCATTTCCACTGATTTCCACTCAGTAGTACTCTGTGCAGATGGATAAAAGGAAACGGAGTGAGATAGACGTCTGAGATCGCTGGGTCTGGATAACTAAAGCACCAAGACCGTGGAGTACACACCAGCATATACTCTCATTTGGTGCACAGTCCATGTCTACAAAATTATCTTGTTTAAGTTTTTCCACAGATAAGGTCAATGCATGGAGCTTTTACACTACAATTTCCATAAAAGAGCAATTTAAAGAGGTGAGCAAAAGTGTAGCACAGTATTAAAAAAAAAAATTCTGAAAAATTTATTAGCTAGCCAGAAGAAGAAGGCACTGGGTGGTGATCTGGCCTGAGCCACTGGCTAATATCGTGGAGTGACCTTTCACTTGTTGCTGGACTTCTTTGTGCCTCAGAAAGTTCAGCTGGAAATAAAAGCAAGACTTCACTGGAAATTAGACATTGAGTGTAAACTGTGGTTTCCTAGACAAATAAATTACAGAAGAAAGTTTTCAAGGAGTCACACAGCCAGTGTCTAGCACTTTGAACAGACAATGGGTAACAAAAACCGTATGTGGGAATGCTGTGTGGCAACACTGCTGTACTACAGATTCCACATCCAAATTTGCAAATGATCTAAACAGCCCTTGTTTCTGAGCCTTTGAAATGACAGTGAGCCAAGATAGTATCCCCTTGGGGCAGGAACCTATCACAGAAGCATTACTACCAGTTGCAATAAGATATTTCAGAGAGTTAAATAAAACTTGATGGCAGAATTGTGGAAAAATATATCTGTTCATAGCATAAACAAGTATGAATCTAATCACTACTTTTCTTCTTATAACTCTAGTTCCCACTCATAAGCATTTACTTAAATGAAATATCCCACTGAGTTCAATGGGGTTTTCCTTAGTCGTGTGTGGTAGGGCAAATTGGAGGATAGCCCTGCATTGGCCAGTGACTGAGATTTTTGAGTATTTTCTTCCAAATTTGGACATGTAAGTAATCGCTTAAGTTTGGGTGAATAGAAAGCCTTGCCCAAGCAATTGGAGAAAGCATATGAGGAAGGCTGACTTGCCAACATCCCAGCTAAGCAACTTATCTCACAGATCTGAGCTACAGTCAATTGTTTTAACTTTAATACAGAAGACTTTACAGAAGCCTATATCATCTGTGATAAGATCTACTTTAATACTCAGTGTAAGATCACTTCCTACCGCAAGGGCATTCCCAATTTTGATACAGTTAGTCTTGTCTTATTACTGGCCAAAACTGATATTTGGACCTGAATACTTCAAAATAATTTATCTAAATTTTTTCAAACTCACAAAACTTGTGGAACTCAGGAGATGCATGTTGTGATGGAGGAAATGTGCTACGCTCAGGGTATTTTGACTTCCTTCCTGGTACCTCATAAAACTGGCTGCCAAAGCTGAGACCTATAGCAATCTAATGGGATTTATTAGCTGAGTATTCCAGATCTGCTTGGGAATTTTGTACCCTTTCTCTTCAGAACTCCACCCTTGGCCTCTAATTCAAATTACAGACATACTGGACTTCACTCTGAGCCCACTTGTTTCAGATGTGATTGATGATATGCAACACCAAGAGAAAACCATGCTGGTGTCAGGGAGGCTACAGCAGATATGTCTGTCACTGTGGAGACACTTCAATCAGAACAGTGGCACATGCTGATAGTTCAACTGACCTCCCACTGTACCACAATCCCTTTCACCCCTCTGTAGCTCCCATCAAATCCCACCAACCCTGTATTTCATCTTTCTCATACCAGGACTTTTCAGCAGAATCTCCCTGGCAGAAAGAATGTGACTGTCAGTTGCTGTGAGACACTGTCTTGCTGGGAATCTGATTATTTGGCAACCAGCATTTAATTACTTCAGAATTGTTCTGAATTGTTTCCACTCTGGTCAAACCTAGAGAGCATTGCCAGCAGACACAGATGGGGTTGTCAAGAAATTTGAAGTGCTGATATGGCCACGTGCAGACTATGACTCACAGTAGAGAACTATCCTCTGTAGATCAGTGGAGTCTAGGCTAACAGTTCTGCCACCAAGAACGCTGTGACTTGGCTTGTGCAAACATTAGTAATATTTATGTGACTTACATGACTAAGAATCAGACAAAGGACCTCTAGACCATTACTCTTAGAGTGCAGTTTACATGTCACTAATTCAAAGGGATTTTAGCTGTTGAGTCAGCTAATACAAGGGCAATGCGTAACAAAACTCCTTCCTGCTTCTGAATTAAAGTAGATTTTAATCTTATCCATTTAATACAAAAGAGGTAAGGTAAGCCTTTTAAGGTAAGCCTTGTCAAAAACTTGCATAAGCAGAGCTCCAAAAGGTAATGGAATAATACCAGAAGAAATTGTTCTCAAGTTTGTCAAGAGCTGGCCAGAAGCAGGTATTGGAGTATAGGTAGCACCTGTTGTGGTCCATTGCTACAATCCCATCTTGCCTTCCATTTTACATTTACCTCAGTTCATTTACTGTCTGTAGAACAACCAGCACAGGTAGTTTTTTTGCAGTGAGTGGTCCTTGTCTTAGCTGCACATTTGGCTGAGCAAAAAGCTGTTTCTTAATATATACACAGTTCTAGCCCTAATTGCTTTCATGAGAGCTGATTACAGTGCAGCTCTCTGAGCGCATGTAAGTGAGTTGCATTCCAGACTGCTGGCTATCTGTTGTTTTCCTCCTTGCTATGTGAAAAGAGAAATTCTGTATATAAAAAGCCTTTTGGGAGAAACGTGGGGTTTTTTCCCCAACAGTGAGCAGATGGCTCACAGATTTTGTGCATCATTTGTAAATTATTTCAAAGTCTATTTATCTATTCCAAAGAGATTACTGGAATCTACATCTGCATTTTCATGTAATTGTTTCCATGTCACATGAATGAGACATAAGAGAGTTACAAAGGAAAGATGATCACCTATAACATAGCTGGCTGACATCTGCAAGAATTTGGGAACCTATCTACTAAACTCATTTTAACTACACCTCTTTCCTCAGTCACTATTACTATTTAATAATTTTTTGGGGGGATAACTAGAAATCAGTGTTACTGAAAAGGCTTCAAGATGATAAATCACTAAATCACAGAAATGCACACCTCAAGAGAAATCACCTATTCCGATCCCTGGAGGTAAAGCAAGATCATTTCTTCCCAGTATAGCCCTGACAGTTATGGTTTACCTTGTTCTAGGAAACCTTAGAAGAAAATATGAAAATTTTACTAGTTATCGTTATCAAAACAAAAATGGAGGGAAGAAATGAACTCTGAGAGATTTCATCTCAACTACAAATCAAGACCTTTCTCGGATGTGAAAAAACAGGAAACTTCTATATTATCATGATCATAACAACTCAGGACCATAACAATCTTGTTCCTTCTTCAGTGCTAAGTTACTTGACAATGTGTAGAGAAAATATGGTTTTAAGCATCTTTTCAGTTCTTGAGATGAGGGAACTAGAGACAAGTTATCTTAATAAGTAACTTCAGAGATAGGCCAGAGGAAAATAAATAAGTGGATGCAGAATGATTACAGACAACCACACAGTACCAGACAGCTTCTGGGGTCATTTATTCTAAACATTAGTTTTATAGCAGTCTGTAGAGTAAAGATTTGAGAGAAGTTTTCTGAAGGGCAAAAAGAGGTAAGAATTTTACATAAAGACTAGTTGCTATGAATGCAGACATTGATCTAGTTATTTTGGTCACACTTTTCCAAATTGATACTTATGAAATCCAAACCTTAGATAATACTCATGGAATCATAGAATCATAGGATATGCTGAGTTGGAAGGGACACTTTAGAATCACAGAGTCCAACTCCTTGCCCTACACAAAACATCCCAAGATTCACACAATATTACTTCTATATATTCCAATATTACCCAAAACCTGCTGTCATTACACACAGGAATTCCTGTCTTGAGAGTACAGACACAGTTAAGAATAGATATCATAGCCAGCTTATTAAGGGATAAATAAGGTCATTGGGAGTTCTGTTGAGGATTTCACTTGAATGACAGGAAGGATGCTGTGATCTCAATATAATCCAAGACACTGGAGAGGCAGAGTCCTAAAAAGCTAACACAGGATACAAAAGGCTCCTCATAAAAATAAATAAAAAAAAAACATTGCAGGAAACCTACACCAACAAATTGTGGCATTTTGTTGCATTTTACTCATTTGTTTTTTTGGTTTTGTTTTTGTTTGTTTTTTTTTCCCCTGGGATCTGAGTGTTTGGGGTGTGAATGTCAGGGAAACAAAGAACCACGGATAAACTAGGCAGATGATCTTTCCATCCTTTTAGCAGAAAAATAGGTGATGAGTTGCACAGTCTGAGGTCTGTAAAGCTTAAGGAACTAATAAAATAAGCACTAATAATTTTCAGTTTTCCTATCTCTTTCCATAGGGAAGGTTCAACCTCACTGGATCGACATATGAGCATGTAATGCATCTTTATCTCTCAGTGCCCTTAATTCTTGTGTTACCTCTCCTGAGGGATGACATGCATTAGTTTAACCTACCTCATGCACTCAATACATCTGAGGGCAAGGCAATGATCTTCGGTATTCATCAGTTTAGAACAGCAAATGTTTTTTTCTGTACTTAAAGCTCTGTTAAATCTCTCCCAAAATGTGGTGTACAAGGTAAGATAGACAAAGTCTATTTCAAATTCACTTTGGACATTTGCTCTTAACTTGAGTATTGTTCTGGTGTTTAAGTGTGCTGCTGAGACTAGACTCTGGGCACATTAAATTTCCTTGTTTTTTGTTTATGCAAGCAAAGACCATGGGTCAAGGCTAAGATGAAAAAAAAAGATAAAATCCAAAAGTACTGGAGAAGGCTTGTCTTGCCTTATCTGAATGTGTTATTCAGAGAATTATTTCTCCACCTTTACATCTGTGTGTGTCTTTATTATTATAAGAATCACACAGTTATAATAAATATTCATAGTGATATATGTTTAGCAGGTAGTTTGCAACAGAGCATCTTTGCCTCTTGGGCATGTATTTGTCTTTGCACAGAGAGGCCCTGATCCCTGGCCAAGGCTGTCACATTTTGCCATCATACAGAGGAATCACACTAGTCTGTCACCAGCTCAGAGGCCATAAGTGGCTCTGGAATGTCCTGAAATTGTCCAAATGGAATTTGTTTAAGCTGTTTTAGTTGGGGAAATGTTTATGAATGTTAAGCATTCAGAACTCTAAAGCTACTGAACCAATCTATTTAAAACTTGCTTGCACTTTAACACTCAATGAGACATACAAAAGTCAGGCTTTAAGTACAGATTTTATTGCCATAGCAGCTGTGAAGAGAATATTTTTCATACTTACAGCTAAAGAAAAGTGGTTCTGACCAAACATCCCCAAAATGTTTCCTTATGAGTTTAGGCTAAAGTTGCATATTCATTTTTAGTAATAATTAATTTGTCAGAAACAAAAAGGAAGATGGATTCAATACCTGAGCTGGAACAGAAAAGAAAGACAGGACAACATATACAGAGAAACTCCTAGACCATAAATTTAACATTGTCATAGACATTATAAAACACTACAAGAAACTCTCCTGTTGCGCTTTCTGTACAATCTATTGACTGTCTTTTATGGTTCATGTTTTTTTAATGTTTTTTTCCTTTCCGGCTTCAGTGATCTTTCCTTAGAGATTTGTTCAAAGAGACAGAGTTTCTGCAGAAAGTCCATAGGTTTATGTCCCTGGCTGCTTCAATACAACACCCAACAGTCAGCAATTCATGTTCACCTGGCTATGAACTTACAAAACCCAGATTTTACCCAATGATGGTGCCACTGAAAAGAATGAAGTCAGCGTTTTCAGCATTAGTATTCATTTTTCCCTTTATTATTGCAGTATTATAAAGATGACTCAGCAAACGGGCTCAGAATATGCACATCTTAAGGAAAGTGTGTTCTGGGAATGGGCAGGAGCAAAGGGGATCCCACTGGGGCCCAGAGGGAGCTTTGGCATGAGAACAAAAACAATGCACTTCAACCTAGAAACAAAATGCTCTTCAGGGAAAACTGATGGCAAAAATTGATCCTCTTGAGAATCTAGTTCAAGGAAAATAATGTTAAGTCAGGCAGAACTTTCACTGTGTATTTTGAAAATTTTTATTTCAATATTTTTTAAGCATATTGTCACAGTATAAATGTTTATTAGAAATGTTAATTAAATTGTAACTCAATAACAGATTGGCACAGAATAGGAAAAAAATGGACATGATATTTGTGAAATTTTTTTTGCAATACTCTTTCCTCTTTTGCTTTTCAGCCAAATCCCAAATGCACTTTCAAAGCACACATTGTGCCTACATTCTCCCCTTCAGATATTTTATATCCCAATTTCCTTGACTATAAACTGTTTACGTTAGTGCTACGTGACGCCAAGCCTTTCCGATGAGTCCTGCATGTGAGATCAGAGACTCGTTAGGATGCCCTAATGAACAGACCCAAAACACTGATAATGGCCAAATCACATCCACAGTTGATGCCTTTCAGAACAAAATTCTGGTTTGATCTTTACTCCTTAATCAGGGAAAACTCCCACTGACCAGCATCTGAACACAAACCAGTGGATTGATTCCTTCCTTTGCAGAAAGGTCTATGTTTTAAAAGTAGTATTACAAGATTGGACAACATCCAGTAAGAGTTCTTCTTGCTGAAATTTAAAAATTCTCTTCACCTTTGCCTTTGGACACACATGAAGAGGAAATTATGTTTATTAAATTCTTGTGGTTAGAACCACCGAAGAAAAATGTGGGGCTTTTCTTTCTGCATATTTAGGTCCAGATCTTACGCCTGTAACTATAAATTGACTTGCACTCTTACCGGTGAATTGCTCAGTACTCACACTTATTCAAACTAATGAGTGCTTTTTTCCTCCTGTCTGCAATAAAAACTATCAAATGTTTAATGCATATCTAACTTCTTTTACATCATTAACAGGAATGTTGAGGTATAATATAATTATAGAACCTGTCATTAGGCAAATTCCAAAACATTTTTTATACTGTATGGCATTTCCCCGAACTGAATGCATACACCTTCAAGCAAACTTGTGGCTTCTTCTTTTCTATATAAAGTGATTTTATTTCTAATGAAGATCTCATTAACTGGAAGCATTAACATAGCTGAGTAAATAAAAAATTTCTGACCCTTTAGGGAGATCATGTGCCATGGAATTTTTCCAGAACTCCCAAATTTTCTGGAAGACATTGCAAGAATGAGCATGATAGTGAAGACAATAGGACTGTCAGGCAGCCACATACAGAACACATTCATCAATTATACTCAAATACAGCATGAATTAAATATAAGCATTTGAAATAAACATATACATGGACATTCCACCTTACTAAAGGCAACTAACAAAAAAAAAATCAAAGAAAAAAGAACCAACCCGACATTAATCCATTAGTCTCACTTCTGTGCTTGAATTCATCACTTTCATAGTATGTATTAACCATGAAGCCTCAAGACCAACTCCCTGCCCATTTCAACAAGTAATATCTACTGAAAAAGGAAATCAAGAAGAGTTTGTCTTTTTTCATGGCCTTGACACGTGCTGGTGAACATTTACCCCTGCACATAGAGCCCTTGAAGTCTCAGTGACATAACTGTGTAAGGCAATCTCAAGTTAGATTAATAGGTGGTGCCAGAATGAAAATCCATAGCGAAAATGGTGATGAATGTTACTCTTTAAATAGGTTTCAAAAAAAATATGCATCTAAGATTACTTCATCTAATCGCTAACTGCAAAGCGTGCAGACTTGTGCTTTTCTTGTGTGCTCCCAAAGACATTTGCAGGCATTTTCTCGGCATTTTCTGGAATCTCAGCTGCTACAGCCACATGACCATTAGTAATGGGTAATTTGACTTCTTGGATTCACCACTGAGATAAAAATAGAACATGTGGTTGATACATAAGGAAGCAAATACTTTAGCAAATTTGTGTTATTTTAGAGGGTCGGGAACACTCACTGCAGTATAATTTATGTGGGGAAGGATGAAATTAAGCAACAAAACTCAAAACTTTACTTGCATCCCAAGTTTTGTTAGGGGCCTTTCGTATTTTTTGGCACTATTAGTATTTGGTAAAGGAAGAAACTGCTAGCCCATTAGAAGCTTAAGTGCAAAGTGACACAATTTCTCAGGCCAGGAACAAAGCAATCAATTACCAGCAAACAGCAGCAACAACAATTGGTAGGGAACATTGTATAAGAGTAGTGCTGAATAAGCCTACGGTAAGTGAAATGTGTCTTTGATAGAAATCATATGACAGGCCTTCACTGATGAAGCTGCAATATTTCCCATGGTTCATACTAATGAAAAACACTCCTCATGTCTTCCTGGAAAAGTTACTGTTTTTCAGCAAAAAAAATTTTTGTTTTAATTTGGTTATTTCTATGGTTGTTTTCTGGAAAAGAAAAAAAATAATCATTGTTAATTATCTTCAACAGTTTCCTATTTATAGCTGAAATCATTTCTCCATCATGCAGAAAGTATGCTCAATGGCTGTTTAACAAAAAATACCAGAAAGAAACTGTATTTGTCTTCCAGTTCAGGTGCCTTAAAATTACTTGTACAGGAGCAGCATTAGTACTACCTAAAATCAATGTCCTTCTTTCTTTTCTCTATTGGATTCCTTTAATTTTGGTCCCCAAATACAATGATTGGGGTCTTGCGTATTTTGAGAAGTTTTACTTGAGTTTATAGATCAACCATAACTGTCAATTTGACAAACTGACTTAGTTCATAACAAGTTCAAACAAACCACAATTGTTCTTTCTCAGTTTAATCAGCAGATAATGTAAATAGCCTACAAGTTGGGTAACGTTTAGGAGTCAGTCATCCCAGGCTATTGACTGATGAAAGAGAGGGGAGAACTTCCAGCTTTCTGGAGAGGCCTGTTTTTGCCATGGAGAAAGCACGTGCTGTCTTCAGGTTTAATGCTAAGTGATATGAACCCAGCCTAAGGGATTTCTGTCTCCTCATTAGGTGTAAAACGTGCTTGGGGCAATTCTGATATCCTTCTGCCCTTGGATTAAGTTGCCCAGGAAGCTAAAGTTGCCAGGAAGCTAAAGCCAAGTTGCACACTTGCCTTTTACTTGGAAGGCTGAAACTATTTCAGAAGTGGATTAAGTTGTGCATTTTATATTGCACTCAAATAGGTACTTTGTGTACTAAAGTTCAAGGTATGTTACTACCTCACAACTTTTGGTACTAGAGCAAGCAGAGTGAAGTTGGATAAAACAAAACTATGAAATTCATTGACATCTTTAAAGGATGGGCTTGAAACTTGCCCAGCTCCCTAAAGTATCAGAATCATAACATAAGACACAATTGGTATTGAAAGATATCAGGATAATACTGCGGATGAAACAGTAAAGGAACTGAGAGCCTGTCACCTCTCAATTACCTGCTTTAAGTATGGCCAGGCCAGTAGAAATGACTAAAAGTCCTCAAAGTCGTCTACATCCAGAAGGTGTTTAATAATCTCTATGAAATTAGTGGGGCCTCTTCATCCAGCTGAAAGCAGAATGCAAATCTCAAAAGGTGAGTGTCTCAAAATGTCTTTTAAAAAGCACAAGTTGCAACTCTTTTGTTTGGGCTAAGTTCTGTTCTGCTCCCACATCAGTCATTAAAAAATGTCTTTTCCAAAAATATAGCAACAACTCACATATCCCTGGTGATGTTTCTAAGCATCATTACTTGATGGGCTGCAATTCAGTAAATGACAGCTCCCTTAGGAAATTCAGAGTTTGGACTATAGTTAACATTAAATATTTCTAATTTCATTCGAAGAGCCATTACATGATGTCGCTGCCAGGGGGAATTAAGATGGTTTGGGGGCGTTTACAGTGAATGTATATACCACAGAATGTTTGAACTTTTTAACTACATACTTTGAGCTACTCTTACACAAAGCTTCAGGAGTACATGCAACCAGTTTAATTTATATTTCTCTCACATTACTGACAGAAATTTCAACTGTAATTCCAGCTTTGGAGATCAGAAATAATAAAATCTTGTCTCATAAAAGATGAATAAAAGGATGAAGTACATGCTTCAGAAGAGAAAAGAAGGTACTTTGTTAGGCTTCTATCTCTAATAGTCAGAACTTGCCATGAGCACTAATTTAATGTAAATTTATGTGCTTTCATAATGACAAATTAGAAAAAAAAATCTGTCTGTTGTCATGAAAATATCTAAACAAAGACCATCAGACCTTTTGCAACTGCTGAGTAACCCATGGCTAAAAGGCAACCTTTTACCAAACTGCTGGACTCACATGTTAAGAACTTTGTCTTTGCTCTATAAATAATAAAATTTTTAAAAGTATATTCATAAATCCATAACAATGAGCTGACATTTCATCCCCAGTGATAGGATTGCCCGACACCAAGATGTAAGGGTTGCAGTAAGTATTACATCCCCAAAAGTGTTATAAAGCTCAAATCTGCCTGTACTCTTTTTCATGCTGTAAATCTGCGATCCTGGTGCAAGCACCTCCTGTTGCAGGAGAGGGAGTGGGACTCTGAATGGCAGCCAGTGGGAGGCTTGGAGACTTTTGCACCTTTAATGACTTCCAAATCAAAAGCATGGAAACCAAAATACACTTCTCAAACAGTTTTCCCATTCAGACCTGGTAGTCTGCATAATTTTCTCCTATATCATTCCTGTCCTTCTCAAAACTAGAGTGTCAGTCTTTTCAGTGCATTTTTTAACATGGAGAGAAAGGGGGCAGGGTGGGAGAAGGGATATGTCCAATGATCTCAAAGCATATGTTTTTGATTCTAATAAGATTATGGATACCAAAGGAATAAAAATGGAAATCACTACTGCCAAGATATGAAAGAAAGTTTGCATAGTAAAATAATTTAAACCCCAACATTTGGACCCAATAAGGCTAACAGAACGTTTATTCCATATTTTTGGAAAGTATGCTTTTTCTGCACATTAAGTGGTACCAATAAAAAATAATGATTCTCACTCAGTTTATTTCTATAAATTATATTGTTTTATAGTTTTCCAGGGCATGGTTATGTGTCAGATTCTATGGCAAACACCTGGGTGTAAAATGCAATAAGCTTGTTACTTCCAGAGGGGGTTGTGGGGAGGAGAGCAACAGCACTCCATTCTCCCCAAAATGTACTTATTTCCAAAAAAACTGGATCACAGCTCATCTGTAAATGGCCAAATTCTTTTTCACACTTTAAGAGTTATCATTTGCTTCTCCTCTTGACTTGCTAGTGACATAAAACTGAACCGTTCAGGGTGTTGGAATCAGACCCAGCACCAGCTCCAATGAATACGAGTTGGTGGTCTTTGCCCAGTGCCTAATGGGTGATTGCCCATATCGTGGTTTTGCCCTTTATTTTAGCATTGGTCAATGTACACAGAATACAATGCAGTACATTTATGTGAATTTTTAAGAAGTTATGAATGTCACAAAAATTTCATAACTTTCAAAAGTTATGATCTTACAAAGACTAGCACTCAGGAGTTATGGATAGACTACAGTCAGGAATGCCCTTACAGCATCAATTTGGCCCCTTTTAAGTATGCACTGTAATTACAGCTGGTTGGAAACTTTCCACCTTTTTTTTTAAGTTAAAAAAAAATGTTTTCTGTGGGAAAATGTTATTTTTTCCAGAGAAGCTTCCATTTTCCACAGGGAAAATGTAAGCAAAATACATTCTTTTGGATCAAGTCAACTGGATTCTGAATATTTCAGTTTGTCAAGCTGAATAAAAGCACTTCCTTTCAGGTCAACATGATAATGTGCATCACAAAACTTGCAGATTAGATCAGCTCCTCTGCTTCAGTGTCCCTCTCTTGCCAATTTCTCCATTGTTGTGCAGGTGACAACAAAAGATCACACACCATGAAAGGAAGAGGACTCAGTAGAGCAGCTCAGGAGTCACTGAAACTCAAACAAGATGTAAGATTCCTTTCCTTGTACCTTAGCCATCTCAAAATTAGCCATGATGCCTGAGCAGCTTGGTTAAAATCTCTGATTTAGAGACAGTAGATGACTCCAGAAGACAATTTACCCTCTCCAAAGATACATAAGGCAGGTAACACTAAGGAGGAATTAATCTCTGCAGCCTTTCGCCATTGATTAGGGATGGAGCACTGATCCTTATCTTAGACTTTGCTGTAAACAGTGAGATGCTCCTACCCTTTGGGCTGACATCCTTCCCAAATGGCTCTGCCCTAATTCTTGAGGAAATTTGTGTCTGCCTTTACTCTTAAAACGTTAGGACAAATCCTTGAGCATGAACCCTGTTGATTTCACTGGAGTTTTACATCAGCAAAGACTTCTCCATAGGCCCAGGAAAGAGAGCATCAAAACAAATCTGTTTCATACCCTAGCAAAAGAGTAATAACTATTTCCATGTAAAGTAAAGGGCACTGTTATAAGAAAATTGACATAACTTTGGGACACAAGGACGTTCTTGTCAAAAAAAGTAAATACTTCTAAATTAACAATTGCTTAACTATAGGCAATAACATATGCCATAACACATATTTCTGTTCTTGTGCTAAGAAAATTATTGCTGAACTGTGCTTACTCCAAAGAGTAAACAAGGACAATGCACCTACACAGTAATCACTGCCCACATTCCATGGAGTGAGTATCCTTCTCCTTGCAGAACTTAGTCTGACCTGACAGGACAGAAGGAAGCTAAGATAACACAATACCAGCTCATGATATCATCTAGTGCCATGTTAGAGCCATGTGTTAGAGATGCTATTTGCGAAAATGGAAGGTTACCCAGAGAGGAAAGGCACTGAGGAGAGAGAGAGAAGGAATATGAGAGGGACAAGCAAGGAGAGAAGAGGAAGTGGAAGGTGTATATGGCCAATTACACCAGAGAGAGAGTCCAAAGTGCATGCCTCAATAACTTTTGCATTTCTTGAATTTACAATACTCACTTTTGCAACCTTATAAAATGTTCATAATATTGTTTTAGAATACAGAATATAAACCATATGTGCCTATGTCAAGCTACATATAATATGCATGCCCTGGGTATTGTGTTTTGCAAATTTAGCAACAGTCTCACACACACGGCTCTCATTAGCATATGTGCAACCACAGTGAAATTAATAGGATTAGAGCTTGTCAGGAATTTTTCAATTAAACTTTTTTTTTTTTTTTGTTGGAAAATATCACTTCATTGAAATTTAAACTGTGCATGAGAACCTAGAGGTTTGGGTGAAATTTGCTGTAGGAAAAGTTCCCTAGCTTCTGGAATTTTTGATTGAAACTGGGAAAAATAACAGCTCAGAGTAATGTTGCAGTCAGAGTACATGGCTGGACATTGAAGAACCAAACATGAATGCCTGCTGCAGTACTGGTAAAGCATCAGTGAGATTCTGTCTTAGCCTGCTGTTCATCCAGGGGTGAATTCTATCATCTCAGTCTGAAGCTGTGTAATAAAATTCTGAATGATCACAAGAACATAACATCTTTCTATATTGAAGCAGTCTCTCCACTGAACAAGTTTCGTATATAAAAGTAGAAAGGTGTTTGCCTTGTCCTAGTGGTAAATAAAAAGACTTCCAAACTCTAAAAGCTTGGAGAAAGTTTTTCCCAACCTGCTCTGCACAGACCTATCTGCAAAACAGAAAACATCTCACCAGCGTCATTGTTTTAACCAGCTATCTCTGCTCTCAGGATTCAACAAAGACAGGCTGCCCTGAAGGAAGGGACTCAAATGAATACGTGAAAGGAAAAGTTCATATTAAAAACTATAATGTTACTCTTTATTATCCAAACAATTCAGAAATTTAAATATGCATTTATCAGGTTTTTCCCACAGTGCACAACACAGAATTATGCCATATCTGTCTAAGCTCCCATACATATTTTGTCTATCCCGTCCCTCTCTGCAGATGGGCGAGGTAGCTGGTCCCATCATCTTATTCTCATTTTAATGTAGACATTGTGGATTTTTTTTCTCCCCCTTGCAAGCATTTCCTTTAGAAGAAAGGCAAAGCAGCTTGAAATCAACAAGGTTAAGTTTCGCTTGAAATAAGCCTTAAATTTTCTGAGGGTGCTGTCAGAGTGCGGTATCCCTTTAAAGAGTAGCAGATATGCTGGAAAGGCACCAAAGAAACTTCTATACTTCTGAACAGCATCTTTAAAACAGCAGCACTAGAACAGAAGAAGAGTTCAGGGGAATGCGCAAAGCCACTTACACTCAAAAAATAAAGTTAGTAATGCTTCACTCTGTTGAAGTTACCAGCAGTCGGTCATTGTTGGTTGAAAACTAAAAATGTGTACTTTTACACCCTTAGCACACGTCCACGGTGCCAGCTGGCTTTCTGGCTTAGATCTGCAACCTAGGGGGCTTACAGGACCTCAACATCTGCAAAATTATGCTTTGATTTCTGGCACTGTCAGATCTCAAGGGAACAAAACCAAAGCAATTGCCAGCCAGAACTCACATTTTTACATGTTAAGCAAGGGGTTGTTCGTCAGAGTTTTTGCCATTTGGAGAGGAGCAGTAAGCTATATACTTGTAGGGGAGAGGAGAATGAAAGAGAAGCTGAAAGACATCAAAGTTACAGTATTTCTGCTACCAGAGTGGCTATTGGAACTAGCATGAAGTAACAAATTATGAGAGAGAAGTAAATTGGGTGGTACTTATTTTTTAGTTGTACCATGTTCATTAAAATCACTTAAAAATTAAAAAGGCATGATTTTCTAATATTAAGGCTTGAACTAAAAGACAAGTAAGACAGGATAAATTCTAATGTTAGAGAACATATCATACACTATTAGCTTTCATACAGGCTTTTTAAATTTTTTTTTTACACTAATAACCTAGGATCCTTTCTAAAGATTTGTGGCCATGCAATCAAAAATGTGACAGTTTTATATTAAAAAACAGCACAAAAGAGTTTAGCAGATCAGGAAAATGTGGGTGCTCTACCTATTCGTTTTTTTGAACAGTACAAGAAAAAAAATCTGAAAACTGTGTGTACGAACTTGAATTTCCCCAAAGTCTTCCACACTCAGCACTTGAGGAATTGCTGTTCTGCAGCACTGAAATTACAGCCTGACACTCATCATAGCTGTTAGCTGATCCCAGGGATTTACAGTAGGTCACTGGTGTTTAGTGACTGGTAACTTTTACCACCATTTCCCACAAGAAAACGAACAGAGAAAAGGAGCTGGAGCGTTTTTTCAGTATGAAGACCACAGTGATTTCTTCCCTGGGCAACAGCATTTCCATTCTTATCAGCTCAGAATGTCCCTTAGAAAATCATTTTCCTGCTACATTACTAACCACACCAATTTTTGTCTTTGTTTCTTTGCTTCCTTCCTTCAATTCCTTTCTTTTCTGTATGTTCATGTCCTTCCCTATTTTTTGCCCACCTCCCTCCTCCCATTTCTTATTAATATAAAAAGAGTAATTTTCCTTGTCGTTGAGCCTGAGCATCCGCATTGTCTGTTGGTAAAGAAGCACCTTACACTTTTGCCCACACTTTCCCTTCATGGTCAAGAATAATTTTTTCGTAAGTAGCTGGAAAAAGGAAATTATTAAAAAGAATCCAGGTTTTAGGGCTGAATAGGATGATCTGAGAAGTCTTTTCCAATCTAAAAGGTTCTATAATAACTTTGCATTGCCCTTCCTTGGCAAGAAGCATCTTTCAGGCTCTTCTGTTGAAGTTTGACATGTTATCTACAGCAAAATGGAAAATATGTATATACTTGATGTGCTGATGTTGTTGAAGATTAGTAAAAACCTCACAGCTGCCTCATCCTCCCTGCTTAAAATTGCTTAATGTGTTTTATGTCCCAGCACTGTAAAATCACTGTCAGCATGGTCCTACTGGTGCAGAGAGGGCCTTTCTGTCCCATGTTTGTGTAAGACCTAACATAACTTCTGTACAAGCCTAAGCTGCTCACAATCTGCACCAATACAAACAAATACAGTAATTTTAGAAAGGCACTGTGCTCAGATTAAATTTAGGGTCCACCAAGATGTTACCTCATGCTCAGGAAATCCAGATTGCTCGAGGCTGGGCGGGAGGAGAGAAAAGACAGAAATATCTCTGCATGACCTTTGCTGGCTTTGGATGCCTCCCTTAGCATTTGTCAGAGCCAAGAGGCCAGGCCAAAGGACCTTTAATTGAATCCAGTGTAGCTGTTCTCACACATGTTCTTTCCCTTCACCTGCCTGGCGGTCAGGACTAAGCACTGAAATGGCCTTTTGTGGAGAAGGCATAGATTTAGCATATTTAGTACCTGGTTTGTATGTCTTTCCTGATATCTTAAAGGCAAGCATAAGGCTTTGAGCTGTAGAAGGACTGAGGATTGCTGGAGAATTTGAAACTTTTCCTGAGGAAGGAGACTGCAGAATAAAATGTGTGCAGCATAAAATCCTGTTATCTTCACAATGCTGTTACACTAAAGAAACCTCAAAACTGAAAAATTCTCAAAGTCAAATTGTCCATCAGCCACAACCAACACCACTGAAAGAAGATTATGGCCTTTTATTAGTAGGAATTGATTCACCTACAATGTTCCGAAGACAAAAATTATAAACAGTATTCTCCTCTCTACTGCTTTACCTGTTCCATGAGTCTTAGGGGGAAAGACAAATGCATACCCAGCAATACAATGGGGAACACACTTTGATTTCTCTCTCTTCCACAATTTACTCCTACCAAAAAACATTGTTTCTTCAAGAGTTGAAATTCTGATTATTTTTTTTTTTACTTTTTGACAAAATCAGAAATCAGATCTATATCAAACTCAGTTCTGTGATTGACTTAATTAGACAGATCTAAGCCTGTCTGTAACTAGTCCCCACAACCCACACAAAACTGGATGAAGTAATAAACAGAAAAAAACTTGGGAAAGGAGGGGGAAAAAATGAAGAAATTAAGAACAAGAAAAAAAAAAGAGAAAAGAGAGAGCCTCAAACTTCAAGGAGAAGTCAGTTCAGGGGAGAAAGGATCTTCTAGAGTTCAGGGAAATAATCTTGAAGGTAAAATGTTGTTTTCTGAAATGTGATCCATTTTAGACCATAAATGTAAGGGAATACATTTAGATTATGCTTCCCAAAAAATGTCAGCTTCCAGAGAGTCAACCTTAGAAACATACAGAAGCATAAGTATATCTCTTCTTAAACTGGATTCTCGTCTGATACTGTGTCCTCTTCTCCCACCATCTCCAGCAGCCCCCTCAACAGTAGATATGGCTTTACTTTGTGGGAATACAAGAGTTTGACATCCTTCAGTCTTGGGCAATGTACAAATCCCAGCCCACCCACTTCCTCTCGGGAGGAACTTCTAAGCCAGAGTCCTCCAGGTGACCCTCCCAGAGGGGCTCTGACCAGGACACAGGATGGGAGCCAAGGGTGCACTAACAAACAGGATGACCAGATGTAATCCTGTTGTACGCTTCTCTCATCCCCTCCATCAGCAGCCCTAAACACCGTGCATTCATCAACCAGTCTCTCCGCAGCAGTGGGCTGAATACTCATCAGCCACATTCAGCATTCAGGAAAAGGCAAAACCAGCTGGAAATGGCTCTGATGACTAGGTAGACACGCTGCAGAAGAAAAGGCTCTTGGGATGGGATACCATTTATTTGCTAGCTGTGACTGACAGAACTTTAATTCCTGTTTCCTGACTGGCAGGACCATAAGGCATACCATAAAGGGGGCTTCCAGGCAGGATGAAGAGTAGAGGCAATCATCAAATCCTTTTGTTGTTTTCTTCCCGCATTTTATTTTTAACCGTACAGGATGTTTCCCTTAAGATGGCTTTACTACAGGCTTTTCATTATTGGTCTTCAGGGGGAAAGGACAGTATGGCCTCATAGTCCAGGCAGTCCCTCACCCTCCTCCATGTTCACAGGCTGATTGCAGTCCAGAAGGCTACACTTTTCTTATTAAATTTATTAAACATGTTAAAGTTAGCCTCCAGCATCAGCCTGTGTTTCTGCATCAGCAGAAGGAAGATTTCTCCTGCTTTCTTATTTCCTTTTGCACTGATCTTAAACATCTCAAAGAGCTCTGAGTGTCTGTTTTGGCAAATCAGTATTAGAACTAAAAGAAGAGAGAACAGCTTTAGAAAGATCTGATTATTATCCTGTGAATGTGAGTGCTGAGTACACTATTAAAGTAAACTCTAGAAATCATTGAACAGTTGATAAAATCAGGGAAAAAAAGGAAAAAGCTGAGTCCCATTAAACCAGAATAGGAGTTCAAAATAATATGAAATAAATCAGAGTATGTCTACACCTTTGTCAATTTTGCACAGGAATGCATTTTTGGACTCTCTTGACCATCCCCACTTACTTCATTTTTGTTAATGTGACAGGAACTGGAGCCTTTGGGGTGAAACTCACTGAGAAATTTCCCTCTGGGACAGTACCCCATGAGCTCCAGAGGGTAGCACATATTCTGACCACAAAACAGGTAAGAACTGCTCTGAGATAAAAGCCAGCTCCAGCTCATTCATTCTGCAGTGTTTCCTCCTGGCACACAGTGTTACAGGCTATGTCCATATTTCAGTTAGAATCTCATTCCTTCAGTGACCCACACATGGATATGCAGAGGCCTCAAGCTTCATATAAGCTCTGTGGTGCCGTGTTGAATGGTGCTGCTGTAGGGACTGATCACATTTCCCCCAGCTATGCCCAGGCAGCACGGATGGAGCAGGTCCTATTTGATGCACGTGGTTTAACACCAGCACACTTAATAACATCAAAACTGGGATACACCTACAGTTATAAATACTTCCTCTCTGTATTTTTAGATTAAAACTCCCAGAGAATGAATTAAACCTACAGAGAGAGATCAGGACACGGAGAGAGAGACATAAAACTGTCCTGTCTCAAAGGGTGGAAATGTCACTTTATACACTTTGTCTGAAATCAGAATTCACTTCTAGCACTCATCATTGTTCATCTTGAAGAAGACAAGGCTCCAGGGGGACTTTAGAGTCCCTTCCAGTACCTGAGTGGGACTCCAAGTAAGCTGGAGAGGGACTTTTCACAAGGGCCTGTAGTGATAGGACAAGGTAGAATGGCCTTAAACTGACAGAGGGTAGATTTAGATCAGATTTTAAGAAATTCTTTCCTATAAGGATGGTGAGTCACTGGCACAGATTTAACAGGAAGTTGTGGACTCCTCATTCCTGGAAGTGTTCAAGGCCAGGCTGGAGGGGGCTCTGAGTAACTGGGCCTTGTGCAAGGTGTCCTTGCCCATGGCAGGAGGTTGGAACCAGAGGATCTTTGTGGTCCCTTCCAACCCAGATCTTTCTGTGATTCTGTGATGCTATCCTGACAAGCTGACCCACTCCTGTAACAGGAGTGACCTCCATCTCCCCTTTGCGTGACTTCTCAGGTAGCAGAAGCCCAAACTGATGACTCACCGAAGCCACAGTATCAGCTCATATTTAACTGCAGGTGTCTGAGCTACTGATTCAGCATAAAGGGCTCCACACATAAAGCAAAAGAAAACAAAATTCAAAAGAAAAGATGTCTGACACAGTAAGATATTTGAGGAAATTAACTTGACCCTATGTAACATCCAATAGTAGCACATATGTAAAAAATAAAAAATCCCTATCACCTACAGGTGGCATATTTAACAAGTGAATATGAACCCAGCAGCAAAAAAAATTAAATCTAACCATCCCTCCCTCCAGTATGACCTTGAGTGATCCTCTTTTCCATAGCAGCATAACAGTCTATTAAGAATCATAAGACTTAATTCAGTACTTTTCTTTCAAAATTTGTAAGACAAAATTATACCTATGTTCATTTTACAGACTAGGGATGGGGGGAATGAATGAAAGCTGCTTGCTCAGGGTCGCTCATCACACTGATTACAGAGTTGGAATAGAAAATTAATCTTCCATTCATCACAATTAGCTTGGGTTCTGTAAATATTATTGTGGTTACTATCAACTGTAAAATTAAAAATAATTAATGTTTTTGAAAACAAATAGTTAATGTCAAACATTTTCTCATAGTATGGAAAGTGAGGAAGCTTTAAGGGTATTATTTAATGAACACTTTAATTGACACACCTCACAATGTTTCTATAGGAAATAGACATTTGAAATTAATTAATTTCAAATTGTTATCATATTTCCCATAGATAATTTTGTTCTGAAAACCAATAATATTGATACTTTGAATTTCCAACTTTTTTCTTCTTCTTTTTTTTTAGGTTTACGTGAATGGTCAAAAACTATAGGTATATCTTATTATGACATTCAACACACTTCACTTAACTGTACTGCACTGCTTAATTTAGACAATGTTCTAACCTGTGCCAATTTAAGATTTAGTGTTGTCCACTCATCTACTGAATCTGAGCAGGGAATGAATCCGATTAAAAATCACTATTATAATACAGTTTCATTTCTGTAGCTGGATCACTCTGCCAGTGATGGCATTTAAGTTTTTTATGCCAAAAGAGGCTTCTACCAGTTTTTTACCAGTTTTACAGTTTGTTGCCTTTGCAAAAGGACCTTTTTCCCCCTCCCTCCCTGCTGTATATCTCATGCCATTGCTCCAGCTCCTCTCCTCACCTGACCACCTAATAAGCCAGCTCAATTCACTAATCAGCAGACAGTCAGCCTTTTTCTGATTGTTTTTTGTCTGTTTATTGGACTGAAATAGTCCATCATGGGGTAGGATAAGCATTAGAGACAAAACAATGAAAGCAGGAACCCAGGGGAGGTGAGGGGAAAGGCAGCATTGGTTAAGAACCACATGGTCTAATGAAACCTCACTCTGAGAGGGGAAGACCAACAAACACTGACCACATTCCATTGCCATCAAATGGCTTATTGACATATAACAAGGATTAAGGTTGTTTTAGAAAAGAAAAAAAGCAAAGAGAAGAGATAGCTTCCGTCAGGCCCATTTAATTCTACAGCATTTTTAGTAGATCGATACACTACACATACATTTATATATTGTCTATTTTATAAACTGATACATTTCCTTATGGTTAGCAAAAACTTAAACACTAACTAAAGCAGAAAACTCGTGCTTACAGTACCAAAATCCCAACTAGTATATCCAATCTGTTCCGGACAAAGAGGAAAATGAGAAAGACAGACATCAAAATCCTTCTGAAAGCAAATCCAGGTTTTTGCATGACATAATCTTAGAGCAAGCAAAGTATAAAACAAGCAGCATTTCCATTCAGGTGATATTGATGTTCTATTATGAACTTTGTACTGTATTGTTCCATGTTGCACAGGGATTTGGATGAGAGGTGTCCAGATCTGCCCTTTGAACAACCCCTTTGCCCAGCTAAAACCACTCATGGGCAAACCACTCAGTGACACAAATAAGGCAGCAGGACTGGGACAGATGGGGTGGAAAACAGTGGAAACTATTAAGACCTGTTGCAAAAAAACCCTAAGTTTAAATGAATTGTGCTCTTATTGTCCTGGGTCAACTCTCACTGCTTTTCACAGTGATGTCTGTAAGAGAGGAGAAATGCAAACCCTGGGGTGGGAGAAGAATGCCTTTATTCTCCCTCCTGTATCCTTCCTGCCACACACATGGCTGTGCAGAGGGCTCTTTCACCACCCACAGGCCTCACTCTCCTGCCTCCCCACACCTTCCCACTGCTATGTCTTCACCCCATCAAACAGAAGAGAGAGGTTCAGCCACAGTGCCCTGAAACTGGCCTCGAAGATGTGTTCTGTCTCTCAAGTCGTGCTCCCGAATTTACTCTTGTGCTTCTGATCCTGGCATATGCACCATTACAAAGACAGCTTGCTAAGACATAGGCATAGCAGAACTTTCCTTTTATTGCCCAGGGATCTACTAGTTCACCTTTAAAGCTTTTTTTTTCCACCAATGGAGTGGTTCTGTCCAAAAAACAAATGCATTTTGACATGTTCTTAATACACAGCATTCACTCTTATATGAAAGAGAAATATGATTAATATTTGCTGCTTGAGGTCTTGCAGAATCTTTGGAGCTTTGGATGCACCTTCACCTTTTTTGGGTCTTTGAAGATGGCAGGCACACCTGAGACCTACAGAACCTGCACATCTAGGAACAGAAGTTGGCGTGTTACTGCCCATGCAGTCAAGGGAGCTCGAGGAGGTAAGGCTCAGATCTTTGCCTCCAATACAGCTTTATGTCATCAAGCCAAAAATTTTTCCCAGAAATGAGGAGAGTACTTCTGAGAACATCTCCCAGACTCAAGTTAGCAAGACTCACACCTTACTGATAGACTACCAAATAATTTTGAGTAAGATACTTAAGCATCTTTATTTTTACAGGAAAAAGTTCCCAAAGCCTATTTCTGTGGCTAACAAAACAGTTTATCTTCCAGAACAGTAGCCCAGCATCTTCCAAGGTTCAATAGGACCCCCACCATTTCCAAAAATAAAAAGAGAAAGCAGAGGTCCCTAACATACAAATACACAGCTCCTGAAGATCAGTGTTTGAGAACAGTCTGTGGAGAAAGAAAAAAAATTTAAAAAAATCTTTTTTTTTTGCATTTTCACATGCCATTATTAAAAAAAAAGGTGTCTGCATACAACTGTATACTCAAAGTGATTTTTTTTAATAACAAAGCAATAATTTTATAAAAACTGCAATTGTTACATTTTTGCAAGACTACTTAGTGACATTGACACTTCTTTAACCTCCATAACAAACCACACTTATTCAATACCACTCTTTGCATGTCACACTGCCCCAGTGTTATGTGATCACATAATGAAAGACCCATCATAAAATATAATATGCACAATGGGAACAGAATTAAGGTTCCCGAAGGAGTCTTAATTCTGAATTTCCTGACTCTTGTGGGTTTAAATCTTGAACTTAACATTGTATTAACATATTTTTAATTGAGCAAGAGGGGAAAGAAAAGCACATATTAAAAGCCTTTAATAGTTAAAGATGAGGATTTCCCAACAAATATATTTTATCTTTCCACTTTTCATTACAAAATTTCTCTGTAATTTAAAACTAGCTGCTCTGGTTTCTTTGCAATGAGTTGTCTTAATTTTAAGATCTGTGATGTGACACAATTCATCTTTATTTTCAATTCATTTGATCTTGCAATCTCTGATCTTGCAGGACTAGATCCTATTCCCTAGAAAGCACTCTCCAGCTCCTGTTAGCTGGAAAGAGAAGGATTTTTCCTGTCATAATTTAGACAACAATGTTAGATGCTTTCAAGTAAATAATAGGGGTGGGGGGAGTAAGTTCTTCTGGAACATCTAATTGTAGTTGGTGTAACTGTCTAGAAAAGATTTAATTTGTTCAGCTTGTTTAACTTCATAAGACTCAAAAAACCCAAAAGAAAGCAATTGTTTCCCTTTTTTGTATTCTTTTTCTTTTATAACAATATATTTTTACTATAAGACTTCAGGTTTTATAATACTTTAAATCTTATATAACTTTTTAAGCCACAATGGAGAATTTGGTCATGTTTTTATTATTTTTTTCACGTCATTTGGTTTTATTCACCCTATGGAAAAATTAAACATTTGATGTTTACTATTCTATAACAATCTTTTGACATGTCTCTGAAAATATGGCAAATCTGTTGTTTTTGGAGAAATTTCTGCTTAATTGCCTGGTGTAAAAAGATTTTACTAACAGAAATTCTCAGTATATCTTTCATTTAAAATTAATTCAAGTTATCAGGAGAGATTTTCTCTTAATTTATTTTTCTGTTCTTCTTTGCTTCTGAAGGCCTTCCCGTCCCTTCCCTTCCTTTCCCAAACATTCCCAAACCTTCCCAAACCTTCCCTTCCCAAACCTTCCCTTCCCAAATCTTCCCTTCCC
>JAWMRA010000113.1:105197547-105215558 GCA_035584735.1 Pseudotriccus pelzelni
CCAAACCTTCCCTTCCCAAACCTTCCCTTCCCAAACCTTCCCAAACCTTCCCTTCCCAATCCTTCCCAAACCTTCCCTTCCCAAACCTTCCCAAACCTTCCCAAACCTTCCCTTCCCTCCTTTCTTCTGCTGATCCTTAGCTGTTCTATGAATTGGACTATTTATTGTATCAACTGAATAATATTCTCAGAGAGACACTCCTTTAAAAAGACCAAAAAAAACCCCTACCACCAAAGAAAACCCAGAGCAAAATAACAGAAATTCCCAGTGTTGTGATTTACTCCCAGTGGTTTTGTCTGTCTTTGTTAAAAGACCTCTGGAGGTGCAGTTCTTGAGAGGCAGATCCCCCAAAGAGAGATTCAGCATGAGCTTATCAAAAGGTCCACTCGATAAGAACCGCATTATGCATCTAGTCTTGAAAGGAACACAAAGTTATTTTGGTGCTAGAAGTCAGTGTGTCATTTAACACAGCCAAGTGTCCTCTGAGGACCCCACAGGGAAATCAATAGAATTTTATGAGGTTAGCTGCAGCTTTTGTGTAAACACCATAACCTTTTATGATGGGAAACACAGCCTTTTGCTTTTTATGTAATACCAGCATTGATTAGGTTTTCTTATGTCTTGTGTGGCTGAATTGTTGGTGGCTGTTCAAAGTGTATTAGCTGCAGGTTGAAAGCTTTGAGGTGCAACAGCAGAAAATGTTTTACTTAATTTTTTTTTTTTTGTCCATTAAACTGGAGATTTGGGAACCTTAAGACACTGAGGTAATGAAATAGATTTTGGTTTATAAGAATTAATTATTAGATAATTTACAACATAAAAATGCATCATTTCACATTCATTTTTATTATGTTCCAAACATGTACCAGGTAAAAAACAGCTGGTGTAATTTCCAGACCAATGTTTGATTTTTATTCTAAGTTGTTTTCCTTCTTTAAGGTCCAGGATCAGTTTCTCTTTTCTGGTGTTTATTTTTTGTGGGAGGATTTAATTTTTACTGCTCATCGAATCACAACATGTCCATTAAAGGTGACTCCAGTCTTCCCTTTGAGGGGGTGCAGCGTTTGGATGAGGAATTAGACTATATTTCAAATGCTTTGCAGAAAATATGTATCTATGTGTGTGTTGGCCTGAGATCTAATGGAATTTCAATTATCCCTCACCACTGTCCCTGGGTGTAACTAGAGGCCTTGCTGACTGTTTTGGGGAATCTCAGTCCTCCTCATCTCCTTTAGTAAAGGGGGATTAGCTTCTCTCCCTGGACTGTGGTGGAAGGATAGAGTGTGCCCATTTTTTTGCTGGGCAAAACCTGCTTTTCGCGTACCTGCAGTTATGACTGATTTTTGTGTGATCTTTCCAAGATATTCCAAGGCATTCCAAGGCTTGCAAGCTAAAGTCTATGGTTATTTCTGTCCATATAGTCAATAACAGTTACCTGTGATTCCCAGTGCTGATAAGGCAAAATGCTATATTTAGAACCAGATACTTTTTAAATGGAGGAAATAACAATGAAAGCACTGGAATCTTTGGAAAATTTCACAACTTGTGACCTAGGTCATGGTTACAGTTATACTTCAGCTGGGAAAAAATATTCCTGAAAAAACCACACCGGTGTTCATATAACTGCTAAACATCCTTGCCCATCCAGTCCAAACTAAAGCTGCTCCTGGCTGACAGCAGCAGCTCAGAGAAATAAAATTTTATGGACTGTAAATAAAATCAGTGAAACATTCATAATGTAAAGGTTATATATTTCTCCCCACTAACCTCTTATTAAAGGGGGGATAGTCAAGGTCTGTATGTAACCATCTCACTCCTCATCAAAGTGGCTTTTTAATTATACTCCAGACCACTGAGTAAAAACATATCTGCAGACTTCCCGAGGGCTTTTTTTTCCTTAAGAACAGTTTTAGCAAAAAATTTTTTCAAAGTTTTATCTGATTATTTAGTTAAAAAATTAGAAACCGAGCCTTTTATTTACCCACCGTCCAGAATTTGCAGCTGCAGGACAAGCCATCTTCCCTGTGTTGCCCTGGGGGTAACCTCAGCTCTGACCTGCAGGGACCCCCCCTTACCAGAGGTGAGTGGTGAGTGATGTTCTGCTGCTGCTCCCCTGGCCTCTTCCCTTGAGCAGAAACCAGTGTTTTATGAGACAGTTGCTCAGCAGTGAGACGCAAAGACGTGGCCACCACGTAAATCCTGACTCTGGCCACAAAGGTGGAAAACCAGCACTTTATCACCAAGCCACCCAAGTCCTCAGTGTGATTCCCGCTCATTTAAGAACAAGCATAAAAATCTACAGGACAAATTCTTCCCCAGGTCTGAGCCCAGCAGGCTCACTGCCTCAGCTTTTCTCCCCTCCAAGGAGTTGAAAAGAGTGCAAGCCAGCGGAGAATCTGATGGACTTTATTTCTTTTCATTTACCCCACAGAGTTCTCCTTTGCCCAAGAGATTAATTTCTTCTCTGCTTTAAAAAATCCACTTACCTGTCAAACTTTGCCTCCAGTTATACCACAGAACTTAAATAACATTTTAAAAACCTCAGCATAAGATCCTATGCTGTTGAATAATTTAGACATTTAGAAGCTGGTTAATTTTTCAAATCTTAGCAAAACCATACATGGTTGCTTTAAATAGCAATGAAAGGCTGATTCAAGCCATTAAATTTTATGTTGTGTGTAATGTTGTAATTGATGTCAAGCCTTTCCCTTATTCTTCACGCTGACATTGGGCAGTCTCCTACATGCTCAAAGTGCAGTTACAAGAGTCCAGACCAAGTAAAGTACCAAGAAATGCATGGCAGATATGGGAATTTATTGCTAAAAACAAAAAGGTTCAAATGTTAAATAATTAAGCATGAGCCAAATTTTGCCAGTTTCTTTCTCATCTATTTATTTTGGGGGATAATTGGGTGCATTAAATATTTTTCTGCAACCCGTTTCTTCTGTGTATGCATATAAAACTTTATTACCCTTGTAAAGAGCATGCTGTGAATTCTGATGCTTCTGTGTCTTTGGGAGCGTATAATTATTCTCTTCACAGGAAAACACTTTTACCTACATCCTGAACTGAACAAACTGGCTTCCAAAGCAGCAGCCGCTCCAAAGCATGTGCGCTCGGCTTTGAGCATCCCTGAGGAAGAAATGCAAATTCAGCTCCAAATTGAATAAGAAGGCTTCTCTCCTTCCAGCAGATTTCAGCACAGTGCTTTGCCTCACCTTTGGTATTTCCCTGATAATCCTTAAGCTGTTTAAGAAGACCGATAATGATTTAAGGCCTTTATTCTAGAAACACTAAAATGAGCTGAGTAACCTCATTCATGCAAGAGCAATGCCTGAGGTCAACAAGCACAGTTCCATACAAAGACACAGACATGCCACTGTCAAATGAGGAGAAAAATCAAGGGAATATGGAGAAGTTTCCCTTTGCTAGACCATGTTGCTGTAGGGTTTTCTACAGTCTTGCAAATTAAACAGAAACCATGCCTTGTTGAAAGTCACACATTAAATCAAGCTGGTACCTTTCCCAGAAGGCAGTTTGAATGACACCACCCTGTTTTGAAGGATGAGGAGGTTTGCTAGCACAGAGATGTGCAGTTCTCAGAGATGGTCCCAGAATGATGTAGGTTGCCGCTGCTGGGGCACCCAAGCAGGTTCTTCTGGTCACTGCATCCCAGAGATGCAGTGATCCAGTCCCCAGATTTATATATAGCCATGAAAAAAAAAAGAGTGAATAGAAGATAAAATGTAGCAACGGTCTTCGTGCTGCTAAAGCATTGGTGTGAGATGCTAAAAGTGAGTGGGACTCAGACCTTGAACTGGGGGTGTTGTTGGTTTTTTCTCATGGTCTTCCTCCCCACTGGAGCAGAGATCAGGTTGATTTCCTAGATTTAATCCCTCCATGGACTGCAAACTGAGAAAAAACGCGGCTGGAACCATCCACGGCATGCTGAAAGAGGAAGAGAACAACCTTTCAGTGATTATGGCGCACATTTAATCCAAAATCTATCTTCCAAAGAGAAGATTCCTTTACTTTAATGGCCTATATCTCTAGACATACAAACATGCCTGGAGAGGGAAAAAAGAGCACTTTGGATTCAAAGCAACAAGCCTACTTTGACAGATTAATTCCCATGCACAGGTCCTCTCTTTCACTGTGAGACAAGAGCCTCTCCCGGAGGTGAGAGATTCATCTCACCTCTCATCAGCTACCTAAAACACAGGACTATCCTCCCACCTGGCAACTTCAATTCCCTTTACAGACAGTGGCACATCTAAAGGGCCAGTGGCATGACTTTCCCTATCCTGGGACATGTCAGACAGGTTGTATTATCCTCTGGATATATATGTCAGCCCCTGTCCTGAAAGTTACAACAATCACTGCTGAGATACCAGACTAGTGTAGCACCATGTCTTCTATTTTCAATAAAAGAGTACACAATGTACAGACTCTGTCCTGCAAATCCTTGCATGTAAGAAAATTCTTTCAGTTGCAGCCAAGGGAGCTATTCTGAGATAAGTGAAGAACTCACATGAGTAGGGGATCTGTACAAGGATGCCACACTCTGTCCTCTATCTTAGCCATACAGATCTGTCCATTTTAAATTGGTCCCTATCATGACCTTGAACCTTGACCTGAAAATGTGAGTTCCAGGCACTCCTGCCTACTGCAAAAAGAGGCCAATTATTTCTAATGCTGTTACTTGCCAGATTTCATCTCACTGCAAGTACTGCAGCTTGTGTTTCCTGGAATAGATTCCACTAATCTTCTTTCTATGCCAAAATAATTCACTTTTGATTCCATAATTCTTATACAGAATTAATATCTATAGGCAGGGCAGCTTCTTCTGGAATAGCATGAAAATCCTAAAATGTCAAACCAGCAGGATGGTCACCTCTTCAGATCTTTAATTTCACCCTAAGCAGATCTAATTTGCTGAAGGAAGTAACAGTTTACACATTACAAAAATAAGTGGTGCAGCAGGCACACATACACAGTAGGAGGTGTGAAAAAATGAAGGGGAAGGGGGAAAGGAAACTGATGGAAACAATCAGCTAATGTAGAATGAAAGCCTTTTTCTCTCTCTGAGTGGAACTAATAGGAACATCAAATATGTTAAACAGAAGCATGAAACTGTTTTCCTCTTTTTATTTAAGAACCTTTTATTTTCAGAAGTGGTCACACATATTTGTGGAAGGGAAAGACCCAGAGGTTTTCATCTAAGCACAAAACAGTCTCAAATGCCTGATTTTGAAAAATTATTTTTGTTCACCTATGTATCACATGTGCCAGCTTAGAGCAAAGAGCCTTGGGGACGACTGTAGATGGTCTGTACTCAGAGTATATTCCCACAGGAAGCCAAGCAATATCTTTCCAAGCCAAGCACTGATCAGAAGAGCAAGACTTAGTGGATCAATGCTTGTGAACATCCCCCAGGCCTTCAGGAGGCAGAGGTAGCAACTTCCAGTGACTTCAGTGGGTATGTTTGAGGTTTTATTCAGTTGTAGGTAACGCTGGAAGAAAACACGAGCAACAGCTGGTCCTGCCAAGCATCTGGTTAAGGGAATGGGCAGAAAAATGCCAGTTTAACATTTATCTCATACTGTCCATGAATAATGTTGTCAGGTCATCTAGTCATCTGCCATTAAAGTCAATATTTCAAAGGTGTTTTTTCTTTATCAGGAAAACCTTTAGATGTCAGAAATCATTTCAGCCGCAGCACTGTTTAGAAGCAAGGGCAAATTCCTGAAGGAAGCATCTTTGTCTCAGAGGTTGAAACAGTAACATAAAGAAAACAAACAGTGAGTGACATATTAGCCCAGTTTCATTTAAAAACATCCAAATTAATGTTAATGTCAGAGGGTTAAATTAGAGATATTTATTCACGATGTTATCAAAATTTCCTATAGGCTAAAAGAAACACAGAACCAATTTCTTCTGAAAATGTCACACAGAACAAAACCCTGTTCCCACTGATGAATGCAATTGAATGGCTAATCCTATAGCAACCTAATAACAACCATCATGCTCACTATCGATGCTCATCCTTCTAGAGGGATGCAGCAGCTTTACTGGGCACAGCCTACATCAGTCTCCAGAGCTCTTGCATAAGCCTGGCATTAGTCCAGACTCTGTCTGGGGGCTCTCTAGTCCTACACATCTTTTGAAACACTCACATTTAATCAATCCAAATTTTAGATCTCAGAGCTGAAGAACTAAAGAGGCAAGAGAGGATGGTGGCATAAGCGCTGTCACCTCTGCAAGGCCCTGTCACTACCATTATCTAAAGCACACTGAAGGACTTGGCAATACTTGAGCTCCTCAGTAGCAGGTGCTCTGCTTCCTCTGGAGCTCCTGTCACTGGTACAAAAATAAAGATCTTATCTGCGATGGTACATGACAATGATCCCAGGCCCTGAAACTTGGTTGTTTGCATCATTACTTTGCTTAAAGGGTCCTTGCAAATGACTCCCAGGAATCACTATTTAGCGCAGTACAGAGACTGTACTGCAATGGGAAATTTGGATGCAGGATCCTGCTTTGAAAGATGAGTGTTTAACAGTATGAACATGTCCAAACTGAGTCACTTAACCTCAGAGCCATATAACAGGCCCCAGCACTGCTTACTGGTGCAGATGTAGCCAATGGACCATGCCTTGCAAGGATGTGGACTACCTGGAGCAGTGTAAGAGCTGTCCCAATACCTGCAAGCATTGCTGTTCTAGCTTGTCATTATTAATTTTCCTTGTGCCACAAAAAGATCTAAGGTATTGCACCAGTTTTCCTATTCTCAATAGGATAGAACGGCTGGTGATAGACCTGATGTAGCTAAATCTGGAACCAGGAATGCAAGGCAATGCACTACAGAGATTTGGTCCAATCAGATTCAAAGCAGGTCAAAGCAGCAGAGCGGTGATTCAGTCCCTATATTAAATCTCAATAAACAGAATGAAAACTCTTTAGCCACTCCAGACTACTTTTTCTTCACATATTAACTAAGTCTATTGCGACATCAGTTCAGAAAACTAACAAAGTACACTGCAGGCACCCTGCACGTGAGCTGACCCATTGCAAGGCATGCAAATTTAGACTTGGAGTAAAGTAACTTTCTTTATTCAGAGCCCATATGTAAATTTGGGAAACAAATTATGAATAAGAGAGAAGATTCCCTAAGGCTAGGTCTACAGTAAACAGCTCATGGAAATGAAACTCAGTTCATAAATTAGGGCAGCTGCAGTTAAAGTGAAAAGCAATTCCAAGTTGAGCTGATGCTTTTGGGGTAAATAGTTCTCTAATTTAAATAAATAAATAAATAAATAAAATTCATTTTCAGTTATTTTAATTCTGCATTTTGCTACTATAAAACAAAGATAAATAGAAGTCTCATTGCAATACAAGTGCATATTTGCCATGGCTTATTATTGGTACCTACCCATTATCCTCATCTAATTACTCAGGTTTTTCTTGTGAACTCCTTCAGTGTAAACAAACTGTGTTAGTGTCCTTTAGCTATGGGCTTCAAAAGACCTACAATTACAAATTTTATTGCTCAGCATTACTAGATGATAGTATCTCTAGAGAAGGTGACAGTGAGTTAATAGATAGGTCCCCAAGGGCAACTGGCCCAGACCTACAGGCTCCCTTCTCCAAACAGAGAAACAGGCACAATTAGCAACTTTCAAAATGATAAATCTCTTTCCTTCATTCACCAAGCCTAACGTGGTTGAGCGGACTGCCTTTCATTTGCATTTTGGTACTAATTAACTCATAACATTTGGTTTTGTCTCATAAGAATCCCTAGATCTTTACATGCTATCTCACATGAGAGAAAGTCACACAAATAATGTTAGAAAAACAAATCACAAAATTAATTACCTTGCAACTGTCTTTTGGCAAGCTGTTATGAGGTAGGGCATATTCATTTCAGGTACACATTTATTTTAGGTTTTTCTAATGTGACCTTCTGCTCAGAATAGCAGAACCAGCAGTAGCAAGAGATAAATAATTGCTAGAAGCCTTAGAAGTACATAAAGCTCTATTTCTAACCCACCACTAAAACATCTGATCATTTAAAAATATATTATTAGAAAATGCAGCACAGGAATATAAGTTATTAGCTGCTTGGGTCTTTTTAATAAAACTGGGATTTTCATTTTTCAAAAATATATGTAAACTGAGATGTGGACATTTGGACTAGATCTCGCTAGGTTCTGTGTGGGAGTCAGCTTAGGTAACAGGTAACAGTTGTGTTTCATAAACTAATAAACCAGCTGTAAACATATTCAGGAGACCAGAGCTTTCACTCAGGTCCTTTGCCACTTTGAACATCTCTTGGGTTGAACATCAGACTTTGTCTTGAAGCTTATTAACATCTTTTTAAAATGAATGTATTTTATCTTCTTTATTTAATTTTTGTCTTCACCGTATGATATAATGCAGAACTAATATACATATAGGCATTTCCCTATTTGTTGTATTCACTGTCCCTTAAATAGAAAGATGATTTCTCTCAGTCCATACAATAAATGTCATTTCTTAAAGAAAGCTTAATTCTTGATTTCTAGAATTGAATAAGAAAGAAAACACAGGATTTGGATCCATGGGACCACTCTTTTATGAGCAAGGTCAGTAATTTACTGTTCAAAATTTTCTTCCAGTGAGCTGGTTTCTTAAAGCTTAGAGATGATAAGTACCTGAAAGTAGACAAGTAATTTTTATACCTGACTTCTACAGATTTTGACAGTTTCAAATTAAAAAATATATAGATTTCTACATATTCTTTCTCGTGATTTACTGAGGTCACGGAAGTTCAGCTCCCATCCAGCTATAACAGAGTTTTCACCAAACTGTCTTAAGTTTGTCCATCACTGTTTCAGGCAGAGAGCAAATAGCATGTGTGATGCTTTTGGCACCTGCAGACATAGCACCATAACTAAGAGAAAGACATCTGTTTCTGTTATGATGGAAGGATGTTTACATTATGGCAAATTTGCAAGTTCTGCAAAGCAGAGGCCCTGTATTGGTAAAGTAAGTCATCATTTACTTTGTTTAGTACTGAACACTTACGAGGGGCCACCTTGATCAGTAATCTGGAAGCCAGAAAATGTTGTGGATCTTGGCTTCCCAACAGGCTGAGGGATTGAGCAGAACTTCTGGCCAGAGAGCAGAATCCATCTTCTTCATTTTTGACAGCAGTGACTTTGGTAAATTGCAGGGGAAGAAGAGGTCTCTGCCTCCGGTAGCTCTGCACTTGATTTTGTCAGGTGCTTTAAAACCAGATCTGTGTGGCAAACTCAGTTTCCACAGTTTACAAGTTCCAAGATCAACAAACTGATGGACATGGAAAGTATCTTACACTTTAACTCTGAGACTAACTATTCAAAGTCAAGGTTCAAGTAATAGCTGTGGGGGGAAAGGAAGCTCAGACTACTGGACACAGGAGGGGAAGAGAGAAAAACAAAGGTGATTAGTGCTGATATCACACCCACAAGAAATCCGAGTGCAGCAATAAGATGGAAAGAAAAGCTAGGGAAAGAGTTAAAATTAAAACAAACAAAAAGATCAAATGTTCATCAGAACTCATTACACAGTGTCTGTGCTAAAGCAGAAATATTCAGCGACAGCAGAGACCTCCCTCTGAGCTAAAAAAAGAAAAAAAAGTATTTGAATACGAATCAAGCATGTATATGTATATGAATCACAGCAAATACATCTGGAAGAAACCTCTAGAGATGTTTTAGTCCTCCTCCCTGTCCAGCACTGACAAAGTTCAACCTATGTCATTATAAATAGTTGCATTTTAATTGTTCTTCAACTCTTTGGCATCCCCAGGGTTTAATCTCTTTGTAGGTAACACCTTTACATTAAAATTTACTAGCTTTAATTTAAGCTCATATTCCTTGTGCTATCCTCAATGATGTGGAAAAAAGTTTATTCTGTCATTCTTGCAGTAATTTTATAATTATCTGTGTCCTCTGAGGCATTTCTTCTCTGTGTTAAGACAAACACAGGTTTTCCATCAGATGTGCTTCCAAACCTCTACCTACCCTACTGTTACCCTCAGGACTTTCTCCGACAACCTCTCATCTTCCTTAAATGTGGCCTGAACTAGGCACAACACTTCAGTGGATACTCCACAGGTTCCAAGTAGAAAAAAAAAAAATTTCTTCATATATCTTATATTCCCATTCCTGTATTACTATGTTTGATAATTGGACTGATGTGGACTTGGCAGTGCTGGATCAATGGTTGAACTCAATGATCTTAGAGGCAATTTCCAACCTTAATGATTCTATGCTTATATTCTGTATTTCCTGGGTTGGGGTTTTTTTTGTTGTTTTTGTTTCCTTCAAACAGCCTGACACTGATGGGCAGATTGAAATACGGAAAACTTTTCTTAAAGATCACATTTCAAAAGCCAATTTTAAATGCAGAGGGTTGTGAGATTTTTATTTTAAGCCCGTGGAGTGGCTGCAGTTGTGAAAAGCTCAATTCCCCACATCAGCATGTGCCAGAGTGGATCAAACTGCTTTGAAACATTCTGCGTATTTACAATCTGCCTGAGAGACAGCTTGGTCCCCAGTTTAGGTAAATGCAACCTCACTCTGAGCCAGAATTACTGATTTCTGCTCTCACTGAAAGAACTTGGGCTCTATGCATCACATCCTGTTTCAAAATACTAAAAATACAGCATGCCCTAGGAATATATCCCCTATTTCCACAGAGAAACTCTCCATCTAGGGTTTTCTGTAAAATTCAAGCTCTGTCATTACTGCCAGAAAAGTTTCTGAAATCCCCCTGGCAGCCTCTTTACCTTGCCTATACTATGAAAAGAAGCTGAGGTGTGATGTTCCTCTTCCAGAGCTTTTACATCACCATTATATTACAGAAATACTGTTTAAAAAAACACTGTTTAAAAAAAAAAAAAAAAAAAAGAGAAAAAAAAAGAGGAAAACTTGATAGTTAAGAGATGAAAGCTAATGAACTGCAGTTTGAGTTAAATATTAATGCAGACTTTCTATGAGAAGACTAACCCCCTTTACACATGTTCACAGACTATTCACAGCTGAACTACTAACATCTGTAAAAGGAAAGTTAGAACTGGACAAGGGAATCACCAATATATTCACCGTTTGCTGAAAACAATGATGATGACACTGATGGAATTATTGTTGACAGGGTGTTTCAAACTAAACACTACTGCTGAATTGAATCAAGAAAAATACTATTACCAGCCCTTTAAGTGCACTTTTCATCAATAGTACTCAGAGATCCAAGCCTCTTCTAGGTAAGGAAACTGAGACACCTTGAGAAAAATAATTTCCCCCAAGTCTTGTGACTGTTGACAGAGACATGAGTAGAAAAGAGTCCTCCTAACTCTGATTCTGGTGCTCTAGTCATTGACTTATTTATTTATCTTAAACTTAAGAAGGCAAAATACTCATACCATTAAAGCTCAAGGATTTTTTCAGAATAAACTCCCCATTAGATCAGAATATGTGCACTTCATGTGCATGCAGCCACCTGTAAAATGGGATTTAAGAGGGCAAAAGGTCTGTAAAATGGGAATTATTCAATTGTTCCAACAGTTGAAGAACAAAACCTACAACAATGTTCCACTTCATTGATTCCTCTTCATACACACTCCTATTGTGTTGTTCAAGGGTGGGAGAGAAGGATGCGAGGAGAACAACTTGTGTTAATATCTGATCATAATGGACATCAGTCTGAGGGAGAAAAATTTTGGTGCATAAAAAGGCTCAGTAGAGTTGAGGTCAGACCTGGAAGGAAAACTGAAGGTGTCAGGGTTATAATGAAGATGGATTCTGGATAGGGAATGTCTTTTTGCCTGATACATCTTGTCTGTGATGCAACATTATCAGCATTACTGTTACGAAAATCTTTCATGTATTGTCCTCAATATAATTTTTATCCTTGCTAGAGATCAAAATTTTGTCTTAGAATGGAAAACCTTATGGCTATGAATTACTAGTCTTGATCTCCCATTTTCTGCTAATGACACACCGCAAGACAAAACTGGGCTATAACCCCCACCACTGAAAACACCTGAGATTCCTCACTCCATGGGCTGTATTAGTTTTGCCATTTGAGAATCTGGGTTATTGAGAAAAATCTGTGGTTGATATTAAGACAGTGGTGGAAGCAACTCTTCATTCATCTAGGTCAATTGTCAGCCCTGAAGACGTATGTCTTTTTCATTTCTGGTAATTCTTCTTCTCTCATAGTTCCAGTAACAGAGACCCCACAACCTTGTTGGTGATCCTTCTTTTTTTTCTTTTTTTTTTTTTTTTTCAGTTTTTCATGGTTCTTTGCATATCAAGAAAAACATGTAGATTATATGGTGCCATGTTTTGGATCTGTGCTGAAAACAGCATTAGAAACATAGAGATGTTTTAGTTATTGATAATCAGTGCTCGTACAGCATCAATGCCTTTTTTTGCTCCTCACCTCATCCCACCAGCGAGGATGTTGGGGGTGCACAATGAGTTGGGAGGGGACACAATGGGATAACTAACTAAAACTGACCCAAGAGATATCCCAAATCATATGACATCCTGTTCAGCAATAAAAATTGCGGGAAGAATGAGCAGAGAGTACATTCAGAGGGATGGTGTTTGTCTACCCAAGCCCTGCCTTCCTGAAGGTGGCTGAATAGCTGCCTGCCAATGGGAAGTAGTGAATTATTTCCTTATTTTGCTTTGCTTGTACAAGTGGCTTTTGCCTTACCTATTAAACTGTGTTTATCTGACGAGTTTTCCAACTTTTGCCCTTCCCGCTCTTTCCCTCATCCTGCTGGGAGGAGCGGTGAGAAAGTGGCTATGTGGGGCTGAGCCGCCTACTGGGGTTAAACCATCACACTCTTTTTTCCACCACAGACATGTATTTTTCCCAAACTTACTGAGGAAGGAGAGGTTCGAGCAGCCATGGACATGAGCTTCCCTGTCCCACCCTGCCTCCAGTCAGAGCATCAGCAATGCCCACATTGTACCCATGACACACTCAGGGAACTTCATTGCTTGATGGGTCTTTTATTTTGGAAAATCCCTTGCATCTCTCCTCCTTATGTCAGTCATGGGCCCCTGAGATGTCATGGTTTTTATATGTTTTGCTTTCCTTATATTTCTCCCTTTTTCACAGAGAGAGGTTTGGGACACTTTGTCAGGGCTCTACCGAAACATGAGAAGCCACTTTACAACAGTGGCAAATAAAAAGCACAGGGATACTGACTCAGCATTTTCAAACCATCATGGCAGCTGGGATCACAAGTGTCCCAAGAGGAAAGATATGTAGTGAGAGGGAGAAGCTTTTTGTCTAAAGAGCCATCTGTAAGTCAGAAGAGCTGGGCTGCTTATGTTTATTTTACTTATTAAATAAAGTAAAAAATACAGCACAGAACTAACATTAAAAAAGGAAAGAAAAGAAAAAAATAAAAAAAAAAGGCTGTCAGTGTCAAAAACTCCAGCAGTGACAACTTCAATTTGGGTGATCTGTCTCTCATTTCTTTGGCTCACTAAATGACAGCAATAGTGGGGTTTTCCAAATTTCAATAAGACAATTTTTACAGCAGGTTCACACATAAAGAAAATACAAACAGATGGTAAGTGACATGGTAAGTAACAATCTGGCCAACATACAGGAAAGGGAGTTCTCCCACATTTAAATTCAGAAATATTTTAAGCTTACAGTGGTGAGACATTAAACAGGCTGGGTCACAGTCAGAGAAAGGAGGAAGAACAGTCTGATTGCTGGGACATGCTGAAGCTCGGCCATGAAACTGAAGCTTTCACATCAAGGTGACAGTTTAGAATGGGTCTGAGAATAAATCCTGAAGTTATGCTGATACAGGAACCTCTTCCTTTCTTTGCCACAGATGAAATCTGTGATCTATTCAAGCTATTCAGCCTCTCCAAATCCAACTCTCCCTGTGTAAACTGAGACTAGGTCTTAGTCCTTTTAGTAAAGTGCTTTAAGAGCTACAGATTGGAAGTGATGCTTGCACAACACTGGCCAGATGCTGGTTCCTTTCAAACTCATGGCAAAATTCCTCTGGGTCCTTTTGGCTCTGTCGATATTAATAAATTAAATGTGCCCAGTGCCATTCTCTGGTGCTGCAGCCAGCTGGCAGAGAACCGCCTGCATCTATATTACTAAGCTTTTTTACTCTCTTAAATAGGAGGTCATATCCAAACTGTTTGCTGAGAAAGGCTTGTGCAAGCTCCTAAACTGTTCCCAGGATTCGTGCACTGTGTGCAGGGTGCCACCTGGCACCAGCCCAAACCATATCAGAGTCCCTTGTGACACTTCAAATGTGCAGAAATTGCAGTCCCAAAGCCTGGAAATGTTCCTCAGCACCATCCACTAGCTTTGAGTAACTCTTGAGGCAGACACTGACCCTATTAATTTTAACATGTAATGCAGTTAGAAATATTAGCTCCATTGATAATTCTTTCAAGTGTTCAGATCATTTTCTTTTATTATATTTGCATTTATTTCTGTATTCTGAGGGTGCCTGCAAAATACTAACAGTATTCAGCTTGAACTCGATTACTAGTGCAAAATACCAGCTGGTAAGGGCTCCGTTTTGGTTTCTTTTCATCAGCTCATTCTGCAAAACCACCTTCACATAATTACAGAATCATCCAGAGAGGTTTGTGAACCATTGTGCTGCTCAGACTGTGGTCGAACACAAGAGGTTAATCTCAAATTCGATCCTCCAACAAGGTGGGCTGGTAAACCCCAGTGAAGCATCAAGAGCTACATTGTTAAGGAAGGGCAGGTTTTTACACAGTGTTGCTCACTCAGTGCAAGCAAAACAGACTAATCCCTGAGCTACCAGAATCAGCTGGCCGTTTCCAAAAGCCAACAGCAGCAAGGAAACTATTGCTCGACTCCTTTTCGAACAACAGAAGGGAAGATTGGGGAAAGGAGGGGCTGGGTGGGAGTGGAGCAGTTTGACATCTAATCCATCATTTTTATTAGGCTGAGTCTGCAGACATTTGAATTGTGTTTCCCTCACTTTTTAAATGAAATGGAGAACATAGTTCCTCATGAGTGATAGAATAATTTAAACTTCGTAGAGCCTCCCATTTCAGATAGTGCTAATTCATGTGGGAAGGAACCTGCAAATGTGGAATTTGTATCATAAAAAACCCAAAACCAGAGCCTTTAGAGTGCTGTAACACATCTGCCTGAGGGCACATGTAAGAGACATGGCAGTAAAGTGGAAAAAAATGGTGTTCTCCAAGTACACACATGATTACACACACACGCACAGAAAACAACAGAAAAGACAAAGGAAAGGCAGGGGCTGGGTGCTCCTTGGAAGCTGTTTTCTTAACCTCTGAGACAGCCCAGCCTCCCCGCTGCGCTCCCCCCGCCAGCGCTCCTTGTGTGCTGCACAATGTCATCCAGAGCACCAACAACAGCCTGAGTAAAAACAGCTTTCACTGGGAACTGGAAAGATAGGAAAGAGATTAGTGCTTTTTATGTATAAACCTTGTGGTTGGTGACCAAAGCTGAAGACAAACTACAGGGGCGAGGTGAAGGGAGTAAGAGTAAGGAGAGACAAAGTCTAGGGGACTCGTAAGATAGTTTAAATCCATCAACAGGCAGCTAAGATCTGAACTAGTCATCTGCAACCAGGGGAGAAATCACAGTCACAGTGTCAATGGCCACAAATCTTACTGCCTTTGAAGTGGCCAGTATTTTACCCCTAAGTTACTACCTCAGATTGTTATCAGGCTACTTGCTGGCCTATGTGAGACAAATTGGCAGTCTTTGGCTAAATCCTGGTAGACTAATTCCACAACACCACATTTGGCATTCATTAGTTGTCCTGGCTGTGGGGCTAAGTAGGAACGTTCAAAAAGGCTGAACCTCCATTTCACCCCTCAGAGGTGGTCTTTCCAGGCCAGCTTTGAGACCCAGGGATAAATCAGTATGGGGCAGTAAGTCCTGTAGTAGGTACATGGGTAATTATACGACTTTGAAGAGCTCTGGATATTCCCTTCAGCAGCACTGCATATGATTACATACTCCTTGCAGATTGTTAACAGTGAAGTGAAACCAGGTAAAAGCAATCTTTCATTTCCCTTCAAGCTTCCTAAATGTGAATAATAGAGAAAGGAAGGGAAATAGTTGAGGTACTTACTGAGACAAAAGTGCCTAACCCAAGGAAAGGAAAACCTGAAGACTACTGGTAATAGTATATTAAATCTTTTGTTACTGAGCAAATTGCTCATTCTTTTTTATTGAAAGTTTTCTTGGCATTCTCAGACAAATTGACATTGTAAAAGATCCTCATTCTTAGGCTCAATCTGCATTCATAGGCTTTATTTAGGTTGATTGTTCCTGAATGGCAGCAGAGATAAATGTTCTCCTTAAGCGCTCTTACTGTAGGTACAGTGCAGTCCAAGGAAAAGCAAGTCAATCAGCAGTAAACTTGCATTCTGAATAAGCTACTACAAAACACTTTTAAACACCATTTGTCACTGTCACACTGGAAGAAAAATTACAGTTCACTTCAGCTAAGTGTTAGCTCACTTCAGCAACATAGAAATCCTCTGAACTCTTGCTTCTATTCTGACCTCAAAAGCAGCTCTCTGTGATCTAAGAATTTGAAAGGAGGGAAAGAGCAGGAATTGCAATGGGGCTTTATCCCTGCAGAGAATTGTAATGGCTTACAGTTAGAAAGGGAATAATCAGCTGTGAAGACCCTTAACACAAGGTTCACCGCAGGTCCCTGTTTCAGCTGGATACCCGTTATAAAGATGAATCTCACATCTCTACACAACAAGAAGTCTCTGGGCCATGCTGTACATAAAAGACTGTTAGCTGCCAAGTAAAGTTTTGACTGTCAAACTGAGATGAGGCAAAAAACAGGGAGAAAAATTATGATGGCAGGGCTTATTTTAGACAGATTTTTGGAAAAGCAAAGTCTGATAATGACTGACTTGTGAAACTGAGCATGGGCCCACATTGAGAGGTGGCCTGAGGAACAGCTTGGAAAACTGAGGAAGCTTAACACCTCAGGGTACCTGTCTGATCCTGTTCTTTTCCGAATGGAAGTTTTGGGGAATTTTCCACTGAAACACAGTCTTCCAGTACCTCAGAGAGTCACAGAATCATGGAATAGCTATGTTTGGAAGGGACCTCTGGACATCATCTAGTCCTACTCCGCTGCTGAAAGCAGAGCCATGCTCAAAGCCACGTCCAGATGTCCTTTGAATTTCTCCAGGGATGGAGATTCCACAGTCATGCTGGGCAACCAGTTCCAGTGTCTCACCATGCTTAGAGTAAAAAGGGTTTTTCTCCTGTTTAAGCAGAGTTTCTTGGTTTTCCATATAAGCTCTTTCATTCTGTCACTGGGCACTGCTGAGAACTGGCTACACCTCTCCTTACTCCCCCATTAGGGGGGCATATTGATAAGATCCCCCTCTGAACATACTCTTCTCCAAACTGAACAGTCCCAGCTCTATCAGCCTCTCCCTGATAATTTGTTGTATTTCATGTTCAAATATGTGCTCAAGGTTGTGCTGGGTCTGCTTTAAGAGAGAGGCTTTTTAGCCCTTCATGCAGTAATACAAGTTCTTAAGTGCACTAAAATGTCCATATTATGTTCATACTTGAAAGAGCCCCAAAATCCTTTCAGTTCCTCTGCTTTCAGCTCTAACTTGTTGAAGTTGTTCTCTGCCACTTTGGGTTTTTTTTTCATATTAGAGCTCTTTTACAGAACACAGCCCATTGCTCTGCTTTGCTGTGAGATTACAGGCAGTGCCGGTGTACTGGATGGACGCAGCCTGGCTGTTGGGGATAGGCTCAGGACTGCAGAGGAATTCAGAGAGTGGAAGGAAACCAAAGACATCCTCCTTGAATCTTCTGCGTGAGGGATGGTGTTGTGACCTTTCCCCTGCATCCAAGGGCACACATCTCTCCCTCTGGAGAGATGCTGGCAGCCCCCTGCAAGACTGGCTACCTGGGAAATTGCTGCC
>JAWMRA010000113.1:105215658-105259087 GCA_035584735.1 Pseudotriccus pelzelni
GACCACCTCCTCCTCCCCTGTGGGTCGGGTTACCTGGCCAATCTTGGGTCCAGGTGTCTCCCTGTCCCAGACTGCCCTTCTTCTGCCCTTATAAACCCACCATGTTGTACCAATAAAGCCGGATCAGCCTTGTCCTTCACCCTGCACGTGCCTGTGTCCTGTTTCTCTGGGATCTTACACGTGGAATTACAATTCAGGAAAAGGACCCATCACTGGTCTGGAACTGACCCCTCTCCCATAACCAGGGCACCTGGCCAGCTCTGCAGGATGTGCTGAGGAGTGATCAGAGAGGTGACTCCCTGCCATCCATTGCCTTCCCTGCTCAGGACACAGAGGAATATGGTTTCCCTCTGTGAGCAGACCTTTCCTCATGCAGAACACTCCTACAAACTCATATACCCTTCTTGCTCAAGTGTTTCTTTCTAATGTCCATCTGGTTTTGAGTAGAAAAATCCTCAGGGCAAAGAAAGAGAGGCTATGGCTCTACTTCTTTAACCACAATATTCTGATAAGGATATATGAAATTCCTATTAACATTAGAGACACATACTTGTCTATACTTTATTCATCCAATGTACACTAAATAATCAAAAAAGGATTTTTTTTCTACTGTCAAAGTTAATTTTCCCCTTCAAAAAATAGCTTTGCAGACACTTATGAATAAGATAGTTACTTCATTAAAATCCTATAGTTTATGTCTGTGCTCTTTTGAAAGCTAAACTCATTTTCCCATGGAGATTTTATTTTCTAATTTATTTTTTCTAAATACGGCACACTTTTTATTCACTGAATACTTATTAGACACTTTTTAATGTTTTGTAATCTCTAAAATTAATTTTGTAGGCTTGAAGATAATTTTATTTTCAGAATAAGAATTTGTTGTTTCAAATCAATTTCAGAAAAAATGTGAAAAATGTGAAGTGCCGTCATCATTGAAGCAGCACAAAGACTTTTTCTATCACACCTTTTTTTTTTTTTTTTTTTTTTAAGATATTCTCTTTAGAAGTTTCTTTTAGGCAAAACACTCTTTGTACACATTTTTAATGAGCAATTCAAGGCAAAGCTGAATGTACTAGTAAATTAAATAAATGCAAGGCTTTATTTTTGTTTTTCTTCTCCCTTCAAGATAGATATCAGTGTTAAACTCCTCTGGAAACAAAACATGTTAGGTTTTTGTGGGTGTTTTTTGTTTTGGTTTGGTTTAGGGTTTTTTTTTACTCTGATATATTGTGGGGGATAAATAATAATTTAATTCCTGGATGCAGCCCAGAGAAAGTAGACGTAGATAATAAAGTAGCTCTCTTCAACCTTAACTATTTTTTCAGTTTCTCTTTCTGCTTTTCATGATTTAGAAATTCCCTTTCAATAGTAAAAGGAAATACATAACAGCAGAAATATAAAATGTTCCTATACGCATTTATTTTGTTGCACACTGTCTGCAACTTCCATTAACATGTTGAAATGAACCTCCAAAAAAGAGCTGTTCTTTAGTAGGCTAACACTTTTGCATATATTATGTGCTCCGTTCATGCAGTTAAATTCAGATTATTCTTACAGAATTTAACCAGTTTTACTCTTTTCCTTATTTGAAAGACAAAGCGATGAGAACTGCAAAGAACTGAAAGATAACGAAATCAGATTGTTACATCTTTCACACATTGTCATGAGAAGAAACTCAGAACAGCAGTGACAGATTTTCTCCTAGGCTCACATAGTTAGATTAATGTGAATTGTTTATTTAGCTCCTCTATTAAGAAATGTGTAGGACACAAATATAAGACAGGATAGGAATAAAAGCATTTGTGTGTAGGTATGACTACAGTTATCACCTCCAGAAATACAAAAAACTGGGAAAAAATTATATCCTTGATCCAAGGAGGATTATTTCCATCCACTATCATCTCACACAGAATTATAAAAGCTTCTGATAAGACAAAATACTTCTAGGGAGTTCACTTTCTGGAATATACTCTACTGAATCCTTGCCAGACTAACAGGTCTGAGTCAGCCCTATCCTAATCATTTTATCCATAGCCTGACTGTCCATGTGCCTTATAATCTTGGATCTTGTTCAAAATAAATAATGGCAGTAACAAGCCACAGGCTGAACTTTCCTCTGAAATCTTTTTAAGACAGTATCTTCTTGCATAAGGCAAGCAACATCTGCTGAACCAAATGAGGAAGAAATCCTAATGTTTAGGATGGAGGAGAGGAAAAGAAAGGAAGATCAAGGAGAAGTCCAGTCCCACAGAAACCAGAGGGATTTCTACCTCAGGCTCCAGGCAAGCTGGGAATGTGCTCCTTACCTCCATGCTTATGTTCATCACAACTCTAAGCTGAGTAAACTAACACCTCTGTGGCTCTTCTTCTCCCAGTTGAACGTAAACAATACATCCTATTTAAACACTTTGGTCTTCTAATAAAAGTTTTATCCTCTTTGAGTCCAACTTGCATACTGGCGTTCAGAGGCACTCAGCACTTTGCTGCTTCCTAAATACATGGGCACTGTCGTTCGCACACTCATACTCTGTAATTGAAGGTTGGTCTTCTGCATTTGACTTATTAGTAACTTTAGAATTTTGTATTTCCACAAACCTATCAAAAAGCTCAGTATTAATTCTTCATGTATGATAACTCAGGTTACTTCTGCCTGCTGAGTATGTTTCAGGTTTTGTCCTACATGTGGGCAAATTATAGTTTGTGGCATAGTCTCATTACTGATAGATAGCAAAAGACCTTTTCTGAGACAAAAGCACATTTTCCAGCTTCCGCGAGAATAGCAAAGCACTCAAGAGGTGTGCCCCACAATCTGGAATTGCCTTCTATAATAGTGTTATGTTGAGTGATGTCACATTTAATCAGTTTTAATACTTTTCAAGTTGCATTTTCATGTACAGAAATATATCAGAAAGTACAGTGAGGTCCAACCGATGCTGAAGTTAGAGCAAATCAGTGATCCAATTGCACATAATTCAAACTCCCCAGATTTATTTCTTTCCACTAGAGAATGTCTGTCAGAGCCAGGAAAAAATTTTATCACCATGCTAAATTCATATCAACAATTAAATAATCGTTTACAGAAACGGCAATTTTGCTTTGCAAATAGCACAGTGATTCCCTGAAGCCCTTTTCTTCCTTTCTGAATCCCTCAACTCTTTTCTCTTTCGTGTTTTTTTATGTTTTTAATCCTTTGCAGCAGCTTTTTTTTTTTTTTCCCTGGGATTATAACTATCAGCTATCTTTCATAGAAAAAAAGCACACACAAACTGTTTGCATTTAACGTTGTAGAACTATTTGGTTTTGTTTTGAATTGATTAGCTGTTAGCAATAAAACAAAATGTAAATGACTGCAAGAGAATGAACAAGACAGCAAAATTCCTTTTTGTCTCTGGTATCAGATCGGGATGAGACAAGATAAGAAAAAAAACCAGACTACATCTCCGATGCTGTTTTGCCTGATTATGCTGGATAGTTTTGTGAATTTAATGATTTGTTAGGATAGGCTTGGGGTCTCCAAAGGGAGAGGATATGGGATACAGTAATGGGAGTAGGAGTGACTTGATTTCTGAGGAAAGCACAGGATTGTGGAAACAATTGCAACCAAAGAGGTTTCAGCACTAAGTCTCCCAGAGCTACAAGTACTCTGTCTCTGCCTACAGCCACACTGAAGTTACAGGGAAAACTATGTCCGTGCAGGGAGGAAGCCTCTGAAGGGAGGAGAAGCTAAAAATGGAAGGCCATTTGTACATGATTATCTATTGTAAACTCATAATCCAGGCCATCCTTAATAAAAACATTGAGTTCACACAGACCTTTCTACATCCTCAGGAATGCAGAGCTGGAAGAGAGCACTGAATCACTGAGTCTAGTTTTCTGTTACTTTGGGCACCATATCACAAAATAACTCTCAAAAACTTGAAGAGAAACCCAAAATCCTCTATGAAGAAGGTGGCTATCACAGCCTCCCTGTCTTCAAATGAAACAACTTGATCCCTGGAGAGGTGAAATGACAAAGACATGACCATCTAATAGCCCTGCAGAAATACTTGGACCAAACCGGCCTTTCCCGAGCATCCTCTCCATGTTGATCAAGGGTTTCTAAAGGTGTTTTCCAGATTTCAAAGATCAGTGTCCCATGAAACTGTTGTTGTTCATGCTTGCAATGCTTTGCCTTCCTGATTTATGTTAAAAAGGACTTGTTGCTCTGCAGCAATATTGGAGAAATCCTTCAACACACATATTTTTCTGGCATTTCTCAGAACACAGAACTGCTCCCAAAGTGACTGGCTTCTGGAAGCTATTGGAAAACAACATGAAGCCTTCAGTTTCTGAATAAAACTTTCCACCTGTCCTTATGGATGCTGAAAATTAAAGTGTGCAATTTTGTCAATTACAATAGAAAATACCAGGGCCATTACTTGAGATGGCTGTGTATTGAATACAGACCACCCCAGATTGCTTTTAAACAAGAGCAGGAAAGAGATCACTGTTCATGGGGCTCAGACCTGCCAATCAGACCAAGATTGAATGCCTGTCAGTCTCCCTCATATTTGACTTGGAAGCAGCTCATATCAATATGTAGTCAGGAAATGGCTCTTTAATCACTGCAAAGTCTCTCCTGATTTTAAAGATTAAATCAGCCACAGACTGCTTGAGTCTCTTTCTTTCTCTTTTTTTTTTTTTTTTTTTAAACTCCTCCAAGACAACTGACGATAGCATTTGAGAATGATTAGCCATGCAGCATGGCGTAAGCACACAGCTTGCTCCGATTTCATGCATTACGGGCCGTGCTGCACAACACCGATCTCAGATAACAGGACATCCAAAGAGATCTGACAGACTTGTCTGTGAGTGATATATGGTGGTAAGGCAACTTGAAATATGTAAGGAAAATAAATGGCCCAATAGATTAACAGCAATCTTTTTAGAAATACTGGGAGGAGATGGGCCAGAAAAGGAGCAGGGTCTCCAGGGGGATCCCAGTGAGATTGGACCTGAAAGATACCTCCCGCAAAATACAGTTAAAAGTGCTACTGCTCCAGGAGGAGCATCCATTGGGATGGCTATATGTTTACAAAGGTACCCTTAAGGCTAGCGAAATGGCAACTGGTGCTGGCAGCTCTAGGACTGCAAGTGACAGCCGAAGGTACCACATGAATGTGCTTTGGAAAATCAGCGGAGGTAAGGGAGAGGGCAGAGAGGGAAGAAACTCCCAGGTTACAGGTCCCTGGAGCAGGCCAAAGCTGGGATGTCCAGGTGGGCAATGAGCAAAGCAGATGTGGAAGGGGCTGTTTGCCAGGGCTGCTGTGTGAAACTGAAGTTTCAGGGAAAAGAGGATTTGAGCCAGATTGGTCACTTAGGAGAGAGGACACAGCGTGTGTCCTGGGGAGAGGGAGGCGAGAGACGCGTGGGAAGGGACACTGCATGTGATGTGTTTCGTGTAAACATCTGTGCACTTCCATAGCAGAAATCCAGGCACGTATGAAGTGAAGGAATGAGAAAGCACAGCCTACACATTATCAGCACCCTGAATTCAGCCTGAGGTCCCCTGGAGGTTTGTGTCTTGTTACTGACTGTGAAAAAGGAACACAAGGATGCCGGTGCTGCTTCTGCTCTGTCACCAAGCAAGCTGTCCCTGGGACCATCATGTCCGCCCCTGTTCTCACAGAGATCTGGCTCGTTTCAAGCAGAGAAATACTCCCCAGCCTGACACAGAGCCAAGTAAATCCTGTTGGAAGTTACTTTTCTCAGATCCTGCGTTTAGCTAATAACACATGTGCCATGTTTCACCCACCCTTCTCCATGCTTTTTTCTCCAATATTAGATTTGCAGTGGAAATCAGGTACTGATGCGGCAGTCCCTAACCCCACTCCTACTAGTAAACTTTTATTCTTTCCACGATGTTTAAAGGATAAAAAAAAAATTAACTATCAGGTAAAATTTTACAGCAAAAGCTTTTCCTTCTGCTATGAGGTTTTTTCCCACAGAAACTGCCTGTTTGCAAGTTTTTTCTATTCGAACACATGCTAAAGCATGCTCACCCACCTCATTTAAACTCAGCAAATGTGCAGCCAAATGGACTATCTGGTTCCACATTTCTGCCATTCAAGTACCAGTACAAAATGAAATGGAGAAAAGGCAGAATTCATTTGGTTCCTCGAGGTTTCTCGAAAAGCCACTGAAGTCAGCAAAATGACTCCTTCTGACATGTGCAGAGTGAATCAGGCTGTACAACCTCAGCTAGAAATGCCATCAGGACCACGTAAGGGTGGGGGTGGTATGCACGGAAAAGCTGCAACTGCACATGTACAGCCATTTTAGAAAGAGACCGAAAACCTTGAGATCTTTGAAATAACCCAAGGAAAAAATAAGTACACATTTGAAATTTGCATTCCTGAGTGTCTCCAACTGCAATTAGTTCTTAAAGAATTAACTATTAGTTTGAAGCCTCAGTCTCCTTTCACAGATATTTCTTCTTTGCTTTGGAATTGCAAAACTTGAATTTTTCTCAAAGAGTAACTGGATGACAAGATCACGGTCTCACTCACATGCCACTATTTGCAACACAGACTTACGATTTCTTCTTAACAAATTACTCTCTCAAGAGTAACCAAAAATTTCCAGATAGTCACACAGTAAATATAATAAAAGAATGAGTACACGAGGCTGTACTTATTGTTTTCTTCAGGATGTTCACCGAGCATTTAAGATTCTCAAATATTTCACCTTTGATACCTCCTGCTTTATTCCAGTGCTTTTCCTTAAAACTATGGAAAAAGAATACACCAATTCCTCAAAATCAGTTCTTCGAGATTACCAACTTTATTATTTGAATAACTGACAATACATTCTGGATAGGTCATTTTTTTCCATGAAATATCTCCAGCTGTGATATTGCCTCAGGCCAGATTGGGCTAGGCAAACATATGTCAGCCAATCTCCATAGATGATGATGAATTGAAAGGATTTGATATGGGGAAGTAAAAGATAAAGATGAGGGAATAATCAGTAATGAATAGACAATAAGGGGAAGCCTACTGAATGAGATTTGTTTCCCTATGTGTACACATGGTTCTGCTTATGAATTACTAATATTATCTTTTTTTCTGACTCTTTTATCAGCTGATTTATATGGTCAGGTTTCAGTCCTAGATTCTTTTTAAAAACTTGTGAACATTTGTGAGTTGGAATCTGCATTGGAAAATAGATTATATATTATTGTCTCTGCTCTCTTCCTAAATAAATGTGGTTAGTTTATGAATTAACATTGTAAATGGTTCACTTTTAAGATAACATATCACTGTTGAGGGTTTGGTGTTTGGGCTTTTGGGTTTTTATGGTGAATTAGTCTCTGTATAGGATGTGTCTGCTAGAGATTTCAGAAGAGGAATGTTGCTAACAGCATAAAAGTACCAGTAAATAACTCTTAAATACATATGTACATATACAAACTTCTTTACTTATCTGTCAGTATAGGGATTGGATAAAATGTTTGGAATTTTGGCTTTAAACCTTCTGGACCATGCATTTTTCTCACTTCATCCTGCTAAATTTTGTGTTTGATTAGATGTGACAACTGGTGCTAAAAATACTGGAGTTTGTGAAGTGACAGTATAACTCCAGTCTGTACAAGAGAGGGCCAAATTCAGCTCTACCCAGAAGATATAAATCCTGAAATACTTCACTGGAGTCAGTAGAGCTGGTCCAGATTTGCACCCTATGAGAACAGAAACTAGCACACAAAGTTAAAGAGTGCAATTCAGCTGGCAGTCCTGCACCGATTTTTCACTGGGGTTGCTCTCCTGCCAACATGTTTTGCAACTTTTTTTTTGCTTTTCTTCTGGTATTGACAAGCTCTGCATTTTGTGAGAAGAAGAGAGCCTTCTCCATTTCACCCATATTCATTTCCCTGATCTTTCTGTTCCAGAGGAGTGGCTTGGGCAGAGGCTGAGAGGATGTTCTGCACCTGAGCTCAGCGCTCAGTAGTTGTGTTGATGGAAATGCATGGCATGCACAGATAAAAAGCACAACAGCTTGCAAAATACACCAGAGCAACTTCCTTCTGCTGAGCTGCATTGCTACAAGTCACAGTTTGCTTTTGCCCAGTTGTGTCCACCCTGGGCTTTGTGTCACGCATCTAGGTGAGGCTTGTATCTGAAAATGCCTCCTTCTTCCCCTTCCCCTTTCCCATCTTCTCCACAATAGCAGAAAATGCAGGTGACCAAAAGAAACACTCTGCAGCACTTTGCTGCTGTTTCCCAAGGATGGAAGGTATTTTTTCTTCAGTGGATTCAGTGTTGTACAGAAAAAAAATTCCTGGAGCTAGACATGCAGGTGCCAGTACTCTGAGAAGAGTGTTATCTTCAAGCTGCTGAAATCAGGCCATACCAGGTCTGCCATCCTTCCCTCCCCCTCACTCACATAGTGCTTAAATGTCCACCTATGGTTGGCTCACCAGTGGAATTATAAACCTAATCACAGAGTCCAAAGATCAAAGACCACATTTCTTACCATCACTACTCTGTCAGCTCAAGGGAACCACTCCATGGGGTAGGCTGAGCAATATTCAGTTCTTCTTTGTCTCAAGAGTGTCCTGTACTGGAGAAATACACCGCAGAATCTTAATATAAATATTTTACATGTAGGATGGAAAGGCAGCTAAAAATTAGCTTCATCTCCTTAAGATTTCCATCTCACACCCTTGTTGTTGCCAGCCCAGTCTGAAGGAACACCTTTGGAGTTGTTATGGCAGCAAATTAGAAGCTCATAACGTCTGGAATAATTGAAACATCCCACTGGGATAATGCCATGCTTTGGGACAGCATCTCATGTGAGAAACAGAACTATCTGGGGTTTACCTTTTCCAATATAATGGATCCTGGTTATGTTCTTGTGTAAGTGTCCTTATTTTTTGTATAAGGAAAATGTTTTTAAATGTCTGCCATGCCTGTACTGGTACATACATAAACAGAATTACCCTTTGTTACCTTCCTTTCAAATGTATAAATATTCCCTACAGAAACTTAAACAATATCTCTCAGGACTTATCAAAATTCAAGGGAAGGAGTAAACATCATCTTTAAGCTTCTGGGTATTTTGGAATTGCATGCAGTGCATAATGCCTAGCTTCCATAAGGTTTTCAAGAGCCTCCAGAAGTTCAAAGTGATAAATATAAGTAGCCAGACTATTCCACAGTTGTCGGCACAATGTGATATCAAAGTCCTCTATTAAAATGAACAACCATCAAAATAGAGGAATGAATTTTCAGTTGTAGCCCACAGGAATTTCTGCATCCAGATCCCATTAATCATCAGAGCTCTACATGGAGTTCCTTGTACAAAACCTTTAACATTCAGCTTAATATGACAAGTTATGACAAGCATGGGACCAGGGCCAGATTCTGCCCTCAGTTATATCTCAGCAATGCCATTAACTTCTGTCAAGCTGCACAGCCGCGGTCAAAGTCAGATCTGGTCATTTGTCTGGTGTGGAGCTCTCATAGCACATCAGTTTCAATGGGCCATTTATATGCTTTAAAACCAAACACATAGCTAGTGCTTGGGTAAACTGGGAACCAGAATTAAGTTTGAGATGTGTCTTCTTACACTAGGAAGAGTTCAACATTTAGATTTCTGCCAGAATACACAAGCCTGACACTATCAGATGAAGAATGTAATTGGATATTTAATTAACAAAATTAGCCAGAGGGATTCAGGTTTTGGGTCTCAACAGGAAAATATGTGAAATATATACTGCATGTTTACATTTTGTGAACAGCTTCTCTTTATTTTTCATAAGTTTTGATTTTTTAGTGCTTTGGAATAAATATATGCTAGCTAAAAATGGGTTTTTTCCATTCTCCATAACAGAACGAACCCTTTAAAGTGTTGTGGTGAGCTTAAATGATGAAATCAAGTTAGTTTTTCTTCCATAGCTGTCTAGAACTAATATTTGCTACCCAGTTTAGATAACAGCTTAATTTCAGAAAAAGTTGCGTGCAAAACATTTGACTTTATGAAATATTCGCAACTGGTTTTTTTTTGGCTTCTGTTCACTGGAAGCCAAAAGGGGGTGGTGTAAATATAAAGAGTAGATTTTACCATATATATTTACCATACATGGACAATGGGGGAGACACACCTCTTAACGGTGTCACCAAGACTTGAAAGCTACAATTTACAGTAAGCAGTTGATCACAAAAGGAAAACATTGCTTCTGCTGCCCTCACCACAAAGGTCCATGCACGGTTATTTTCTTGCTGAGTGCTCAAGTTAAAGCTCAACCAATGAATCATCTACTGTTGCTTCTGTAAATTGCGCAGTTTGAAATGTGCTACTTTTTGGCAGTAAATTTCTGATGGCTAAAAATGAATGCAAACCAGACACAGGGAGGCCAGATCAACAAACTTAATAAGAGGTAAGAAAGCTAGTGTTTCTAGGAGGCGTAGCATTTGCAAACTGTGTAAAATTGAAATCAGAAATGCAAACCCAGTGTTACCTGGCAGGTTTTCATATAAACTTTTCATATTTATAAATAAGAATATCTCAAAAAAACCTTGCCAACTTGGATAAAGGAATACTAAATATATATATGCATATGGATATATATATATATATGTGTATATATGCCTTCATACAGTGTGAAACTCCATAAATCTGAAACAGAATTGTTTTGGCTTCATTCAAGCATTCACTTGGCACCTAAATTTTAGGCACCTAGTGAGTTAAATGTTTAAGCTCCCTTTACAGTCAGAAGGAGAAACACAGGTGTCTTTGAAGGGCTGCAGAGAGAAGGGGTCTGACCACGCAGGCAGACTCTCTTCTGGAAACCTTCAAAGTCACCTGTACCCTTCTGTTGACTACAACAGCAAGTGGCACAGCTACCTTAGGAGAGCTACTTCATCAGATTTGTAAAATATAGGAATAAGATGTCTAAGGCTGACTGGATCAAAAGCCTTGATTTCTGATCAAGATAGAGAAACTAATTAAGCTGCAGACTCCCACTGAGCTGCCTGTGTAGCACAAGAAAAAGAAAACAATCCATGAAATAAGTCCAACAAAAACACCACTAATCAGTGGACTATTTATCGAGACTATCACAAGGTATGATAGAGGCCAGAAACTGGGATTCCAGGCAGATTAGAGCTGTATCTGCACAATAAGAGTGTCCATGTCTACAACCCACAGAAATCACTTATATCCAGCTACAAGAATTTATTTTATCAACCATCAATAGTACCAATTATCATTAAGTTTTCCAGCAATTTCCCTACCATAAGTGTTTTCAGTAGCTCAGAAAATTATTAAATTTAACTACTTAAGCTGCTTCATACTGGATTTTGAGCTGCCTTTAAGAAAATTCTTTCAAAACTTCTTAGCCAAAAAACATCAAGGATTTCCAAGAGTTCAGCCAAAAGAGAATACATATTTTTGTCCATATTTTAAAAAAAAATCTGGCAGATTTTATTCTTTCAGTAGTTGACCTCCCGTCCTTGTGAAAAGACATAATACTGGACAGGGACCCTTTGTGTCAAGAAAACACTTTCAGCTCCCCCTGAGAAAATTTACCCCCGCAACAGCATGAAGAGCTTCCTGAACCAGCTAAGGCTAAATTGATAGTGACATTTAGCTAGCTCCAGTTAGAAAAGATAGACCAGCTATTTGTTATGCCACCTATTTTTAGTGTAATTAGCCTAGAGAAACTAATTACATGGCTAATGAAACTGATAGTCTGTAGTAAACAATGGTGACAAATTCAGAGCACACTCGTTTGGCAACAGCACTGAAGGCTTCTAAATTTGAAACTGTTGATCACCTTCTAAGTGCACCCACCTGCCCTCAGTGAGTTTCTGAGGCGTCTGGGCTCCTAATGTTACCAATTCAGTTAAGGTGCCTGTGCTCAGCTAGTAGGGTGCTCCTTCAATAAAATATCAGTGTGATTTTTCTGGTTTAGCACAAGTAGAGACACAGACTACACTGGAAAGGTCGCTTTTACTTGGGGTGTGGTTACACCAGCTTAACTTTGTCTATATAACCAGTAAAACTTTCCCATGTCAACGGGGCTTTATCTTCAGGAAATCTAACTGCATAAGGGAATACAAGTTCAAGGGGGTCTAAATTACTGTATGACCAACTTAGATTACAAGGAACCATGAATTTGGCTGAAGCACACTGAGTACAGGAAGCATTATAGTCCTGCTTAGCTCCGGTGCTGTTTTCGTCCGTGCTCAAGCCTCAGTAGGCTACTGAGGGATAGCACAGACAGCTCAAGTATGCAGCACTTTGGCAGAAAGAAGCCAGACAGAAATTGCCTTCAGCAGCGTAGGATAGCAGGGCTCCAGTAAATGCCTCTCTGGAGCGCCACAAACGGAATCACCAGCTTGGCTCTCAGCCAGCTTTTACTGCCGCGGATTCGCTTCCCGCTCACCATCGCGGGGCCACAGGTGTGTCACGTGTGTCCAGACCACAGCCTTCACCCTCACATGTTGATTTTCTCTTTTGGTCAGGCTCTACACCCAATCTTATGTTTAGGACATCATGCTCTGTTGCTATGGAAGTTATTGGAATGTCAGAGGTTTAGCACGATGACTTCACTGTAGGGCTAGAGCTGGTGGCAAGGGAGGAGATTAACCATGACAGAAACCAGTGCTGCAGCTGTGACTACTTGATTGCTAGCGTATATGGAGATGTCCTCCGAGCCCAAAACACAACCCTAAGGAAAGATCAGAAAGTGGTCTGAGGGGTGTTTTGTGTTTCAACTCCTCTTTGGATGAGTTTTTTGTGAAAGACACAGCACTTGCATTCACACTTTTTTTGTATTTCTCAGAGCACTGCAGTTCCTTACCTTCTCCCATCCTGCCCTTCCCAGACGAAATACATTTGTATGTATGATAAAGCAACTTAAATTCCAGAGCACTTTTCTATAGCCAAGGCTTCAGTTTGCCTTCTTCCTTGCTGGAATCTGGTGTTTAAGTCCTTATTGACTGTCCTGGTTTGTAGAAGTGACATCTGTAAGTCCCTATCTTGTTTGGTAATTTTCACTCTAAATCTCAGTGCAAATCATCTCATGATAAATCCCTTTCCCTCATCATTCTCACCCCATCTGCTTTCCTTAGGGAGACCTTTTTTTTCCATCTTCCAAGCTCATCTCTTCTAACGGCAAGGAAGCTGTCGACTGTTGTGAAGATTTGTAGGGCACTAAATCTTATACATTAAACCTTTAAATACATTTATCCAGGTAAAACATTTTGAAGCAAATATATAAACTCTGAAGGTTTGCTAGCATATGGCATAATGATTAGCAACCAGATACCAATGATTTTCATCCTCTTTATTATCATTATTTTAACAGTCTAAAATCTATTTTCCATTCATCAGTTTGCTTGAAAAAATGTTCTACTCAGTTTATCCTTCATCAGCTTCATCATTCTCATTACTGGTGTAATGGCTGAATCCAAAAGTCATCAGTTTCATCAGGTTAAACACCCTATGGCATAGATTCTGATCTTGGCCTGTTATAGCCTTGTTTATGTGAAGCTGCCTTTCAAAGTAAACACACCATTATAATTATCTTCTGATATTATCTTCTGATTATCTGTCTGTTCTTTTGATGGTTTGGGTCTCATTAGTTTCCAAAAAAGTACAAAGTATGAAAAAATAGCTAGAATGGATTCTCCTGAAGGCCCTGAGTTTCATTTCAAGGGATAAATCACAACATAGTTTGATTCTCTGTTTATCCAGTTTCATTTGTCCATTGCAAGAGTAGAATATGAGTCATTCACCAAATCTGCATGCCAGGATTCCTGCCTACTGGATGCTTTTAATATCTGACACTATATCAAAACAGTAACAATGGGGGTTTTTTCCAAACAGACTACTCTTATTATATTTTTTCATTAATGAGGAAAAAGAACTCTGAAATTTTCTGGTATATTCTATGTAAGTATTGAGCCTATATTAGCAAATGTTTCATGAGCTGCTACTTGTATCTCGCAGTTGGGCACTGGCAGGGTTAACAAGAAACTACAGCGAAGAAATTGCAGGAATCTGTGAGAGAGAGTGACTATGAAGTCATCTGGTCCATCTTGTGCCAATATAGGCCTGTTCCCTACAGTATATCAAAGTACGAGCACTTTAAACCATCATTCTTGAATTGAAGAGGAAGCATCTAAAGTTAACAGCTGCAGGTGTGACCCCAGCAGGAGGAATAGGTGGCTTACAGTAATTCAGGATAGCCAATGGCCAGAGAGCCTCACTGAGACCAGCTAATTACAACTGGATTATTGTGTCCTGAAATGTATAGGTTTTCCCAGTCTATTTGTTCTCCTCTCCCTTCGGGAGGAGCACCGGGATGTTAGCTTATTCCAGTTTCCGAAATATACTCTTATTTCCAGCCAGGCCTTGCTTGAAGCCGTCAGATTGTGTTGTTAATTGAAAGTTGTTCTTCCTGGAGACACAAGTGCAGGATCCCTGCCCTATGGCATAGGAACCTGCTAGCTTTGGCTCCCTAGTACTCCAGTCAGAGTTCTTCCCTGGAGAAGGTTTTCTACATGCACCAGTGCGAACAAGCGCTGCAGAATCAGTCCCTGAGGTACTAAGATTTACCAAATTTAACTGCACAACACATCTCATGTGCAGGGAAATAAATGTGGTCAACCACCAATGATTCATTGTTTACTTATTGCAGAAAACAAATAGGTTTTCTTCTGAGTCACACACATGTTAAGAATTTTTTCCTTCTCAAGCAAAACGAAAACCAGTGTTATTTCAAGGCCAGGCAAAAAAAAACAAGTTCAGATAAAATACCTTACTCTTTGTTCAAATCAGGGACTTGAACATAAACTTATTTGATGTTCTGTGAGTTTCGGAAATTTCATTTTCCACCTGTAGGACATGTTATTGTGCAACTGGGAGCCACAGAGGGTTATGGAGTATGGAGAAGCTGGGATCCATTTGAAGGTCATCAGACTCTTTTCCTCTTTCCAGTCCTGCTTTTGGAGATTCTGAGCGTGCTGTTAATAATGCAAACATGTTACACTAAAAACTGATCTGAGATCTGAGTTTTAGTGAAATGCACCCAGTTGGTCTTCATATGTCAATAAAAGAGATTGTTCATTTTTTTAAATTCAGAAAAGTATCACTGAGAGCAGTTCTGGAGAGACAAGATCACAGGAAGGAAAACAAAAAATTACTAAATAAAGGGACAAGTGAAATGCCTGGAAAAAACATTTAATTTTATCCAGCACTGGAGCAACTTTTGAACATAAAACTGTTTCTTTTTGCAGTAAAGAAGCACCATTTTAGATCTATATGCTTTGAGGCTTGAGACTGTGAAATGTATATGGGTTCTTTTGCCATTCATTTAACATCTGTCCTGCCTGCCACAGACCTCAGCCTTAAGCAGAGAGAAGTGTGTGATGCATATCAACCCAGGAAATTCCACATGGATTTTTCTGAGGGATGCTGAAGAAAAATAGCAGCTAAAGTTGTCAACAGGTTCATATGACAAATCCTTGAAAAATTACAGACCCCCAAACTCTAGCTGAAATTCAGGATCTTTTTCAGTGACACGTTCAATATAAATATTGCTGTGAACACACAAGCCTGTGATATAAGCAGCTTAGTATAGTCTCTAAACTGTAAAAATATGAATATTTCTTACAGATGTAAGTTAATTAACACATTGCATCCTTTTGCATGGGGGTATTTAGCACGGGGAAAGCTGTTTCCCTCCATAGGTACCACAGAAAACTTTTGGGATCTGTTTTACTGCCTTTGACTACTATCATCTGTTCATGTATTATGTTTTCTACATCAGGAGTTAACTGACACATTTCATAATGGCAGCTAGTATATCTCATTAACACAGTGCCCTGTTGATACACAGAGTGGGGAGTAGATTCTGTAAATGCTGTGCAGAAAGAAGCACAAATGTCCATGGAGGAGAGACCTGAGTGGCAGAAAGAGGTGTGAGTTGCTGTCAGTGATGATGAGGTGAAGTTTGAGACAGCAAGTTGTGCTTGAGACAAAGGCCAACCTCCTGACTGAAACAGGAGAGGCAAATGAGATGACAGGTCAAATCACAGGACATGGAGCCTCAGCATAGAGACAAGTTCTAAAGCTCTGATAATAGCATTTTGCTACACCTCAGGGATATTTACAATGATGGCTTAAGCTGAAAGAAGAAAGGAAAAGAGAAAGAAGATAAGAATTTGACAATGTCTTCTTCTGAGAAGTTTCAAGATAAATAAAGACACTAAAGAACGAGTGCTATGAAGGTGAAAGAGAACCAAGAGAAGAGTGATGGAAGACAAAGAGGAGATTATATCTCCAAAAGCTGAAGCTAAAAAACAGTTCAGATGTTCAAGAGTTCCCCAAAGAAAGTGCATTGAAGAACTGAGTGTTTAAAGAGCAGAAGAGGACAGAGATGGGCTATGGACTCCTGAGTAAGAGTAGTCATAAATGTAGTCGGAAAGGAGCCTTGGAGGCAGAAGTTAACAAGGAAGTTATATAAAGACTTCAGTGCAGAGTAGAACGGAAAAGTGATAATGGACAACAGAGTAGCCTGTAGAGAAGGTCTGAGAAGCAAGTGGAATTTGAATAAGATATCTGCAGGAGGTTATGCAATAGTGACAGAGACTGAGGAACTGGTAGCCAGAAATGCAGAGTACCAGTGGCCAAGGAGGTAGAATTAGGCAATAGGGTTGGGATTTATCTCAGAAAAATGTACAGACGTCTAGGGCACAACTAATCTCATCGTACTGAAGACAGCTAAGGGTGGGTGTGATGAATCACACACTGAAAGTGCCAGTTTTCTTCTATTAACATGCAAAAGAAGCCCAGATGCAATCATCTGCATTGTCAGTATCAAAACATTAACTTTGGAAGAAGGGGAGAAGGAAAGACTTTCTGAAAGGAAAGGTGAAAAAAGGACATGACATGAAGGAAAGTACTAACATTGGGCGGAGAAGAAAGAGGAAAAGTGGGAGGTAGAAGAGACCTTAAGACTCCTGTGAGACTTCTAGCAGACAAAAAAATACTCTGTAAACAATAACCACGGTATCTTCTAAAGAAGTTTCAAACAGCCACAGATCCATCTGCATCCCCAGAAGCTTAGGGGATGAAGGGCAGTAGCAGAAATAGGTAGAACCAACTTGTTCTATTTGATTCCAGAACCATGAGTGGGCAGGTGGATAGTGAAGAGACACAGAACCCTACCAGACATAAACTATTTTTGCTCCAGGTGCAGCAAAGTCCCTCTTATGAAGTACTGTGTCCAAGAAAGGCAGGTCTAGCAGAGAGATTAAATAGCTCAAATGCCGCACCAAGTGAACATGATTAAAGTACTTTCAGACTCCAGGTTATAAGTCCCCATTCAGCCTAAGACTGGAACATGTGGATTCACTGCTTGGGTCTTTGCTAGTAATGGAATCTCTGCATCTGGTTGACATGACCTAAACTGCACCATCTGGATACTTGAGAAAGCAATGCTTCCCCACTTGTAAGTGATATTTTTAAACAAACAGGACTTTCTCGGTGGAGCAGGCCAAAGAAGCAAAGCATAACACTAGCTTGGAAAAGCTGAATAATTAATAGTTGAAAAAAGTCTCATCTTTCAGGACACTGTGGCAGTGGCTCCGAGCCTTTCCTACTCTTGTAGCTAGGACTGGCTACTGAGGAAGTCATGATTATACTTTCCCTGCTGTACCACTTCCAGCTCAGCGTCCAAGCTTGGAGGCATTCAGGGACATGCAATTTCCATGACTTTTACTACTGTGCCTAGCTGAAATCACCAGACAGGAGACACAAGCAAGGACCAAGAAAACAGAGCAGCTCCATTTCCTGCCATCACTCGGCTGTCGAGGGTTTAGCAGCTTTTCAGACAGGGGTGTAGCTCAACACCAGTCAGGAATAAGAACAGATGGCAAAGTTTCTCCAGAAACTAAAAGTCCCCCTATACTGGTTGCTTAGGGACTTTCAGCTCCTAAACAGGATCCCTCTGGGCTCAGCCTTACATCACCTTTTCTCCCACTGACACTTTGGCACCACCTGGGCAATGCAACTGGAACCTGAAACACTGTGAGACACTCACTTCTCTCTCCAGAAGGGAACATCCTCCCATGCCTTTTCCCCTTCCCTCCTTGTTCTTTTCTGTATCTCTTCTGAGAGTCTCTCACCATTGCTGCAAGGTTTCTTGCTCAGGCATTTTGAAAAGTTACATGCAGCTCTGACATCAAAAAAACCATACCAGAATAAGAAAAACCAGTTTCCAACTGCTACGTGAAAGAAATGCAAATGAAGCCTTGGCTATCTAGAAAAATTTTCACTTTTTTAGAAGATACTGGAGACCTTTTCTTTCCCTTGGAGGCATCTCTGCCTATTTGGACCTTCTCATGCAGGAACTGCTTTTTGCCTTCTCCATCTTTTATGGTTTTACATAACTTAGAGCTTCAAGCCCTAGGCACAGGGCTTAGAGTTGGAGGAGCAACAATGAACATGGTGATGCTGAAGGGAGAGCAAGACTTGAAGGACACATTCAATATTACATTCATTACCTTTCAGTTACTTTAGCAACTGGTACAAGTGACATAAAAAGTTCGTTTCATCCACTTGCTGTATCAGACGTTCAGCAGAGATGGCATGTGTAATGGCTTGCCCATGGGAGACTCCAGCAAGCCCAGCAACTGTGTTTAAAGGCTACAGGTGGTAAACTGTCTGGATTTTCGTGGAGCCAAGGATAAGTAACAGTTGCAGAACTCAGCAGTTGGGGTACAGCCGTGTTTGCAACCGTAAGCAGAGAGCACCAACATTTAGAGGCAGGTTTGCTGCATGCAAAGCACAGGCTGCTCCTGCAACTGTCTAGATGTCACTGGAGCAGCCGGGAGGGTGGCTGGGAGGGTCAGCAGGCCCCATCCCAGGTGCTGCAGCCCCTGCTGACGTCAGTGGAAGTTCAAGGCACTTAACACCTCCCAGGACCAGCCTGCGAGAGTGACTTCCAGAAGGAAACGACCTTGAAAACAGATCATGTGCTGTTAAATGTAGCCTAGATGCAAAAAGGGCAGAGCAGTGTGTCTTGCAAAATGTAGCTTCTTTAGCGCAGTATCCCCAAGCTGTGAGCATATTCACTTTTGGCTCTCTCTTCCCACTGTCTTATCTGTTATGATGTTGGCACAGAGCTGAGTCCAGTGGGACTGCAGAGCTGGAAAAAAACAGCAAATGTTCTCCAGGTTTTCTTTTCTTACAGAATTCCCTAAATCCCAACCTACTTAAGGGGGAGCCATGAGCTAAAGTAAAATTATAGTTTTGTCTTCTTCTCAAGCCAGATATCTCCAGAGGGAATTCTGCAGTCATTGTACTTTTCCTCCAGAACTACTACCAGCACCACCACAGCACCTTGCAAGGAAAAGAGATTCTTTCTGTTCCTTGATAAAGTTTTCAGTTAACAAAGGTAGATTAAATGAACGGCCTTTAGTCAGTTCAATTTTGTTGTTCTTTGTACTAGTTGTTTTATGTACTGGAATTTTATATTTAATCTTTTATAGCCAGTCTGAACATTTATATAATGTTATAAAGTCTACAGCTGCTATATGTGATTTGGCAAAGAAAGGATAGAGTATATTTGGAGGGAAAAAAAAAAAGCTTCCAGATCCTCTTATTTATTATTAGAAATGCTATATTTTTAGTTAGAATAAAGTTAAATCAATTAAAAATAGTACTCAATGAAGCAGCTAAGATTTCAAATTTTTGAGGCATTTTCAATTATTTCAAAGAAAATTTGTATTTTTTTTTCTAGTAGGACAGTTAAGCAAGTGACACTTTCTGTACCAGGCACAGTAAAAACATTCAGTAATTCTGTGGGATTTCAAAGGTCTGTTCTCTCTGTTGTTTTTTAAGTCATAAACTGCTGCATCCTGGATACCACAGACAAAGCAATCCTATCTTCTTAAATCAGCAAAGAGGACTTAAATGTACTAACATGTATGTATGGTCCACCCAAAGGATACTATATCCTATATATGAGCAATTATCCTATGTCCCCATGTCTTACTGGATATATATAGAGAGAGGATACTGTATCTGTTGGACCTCAAAACTACCATTGGTGCTAAGAATTTATACAGACTGAACCTCCAGACCTTGATAATTTTCTATTATATTATATTTAACACAAGTTGGTATATTTACACTGTTTATTGATTTGCTTTATACATGGGGAAAATCCCAGTGGATGTTGCCCTCCCATTTCCTGTGGTGATAATAGCCATAAAAAAACCCAAACCAAATAAAAATAACATTTTAATTTTATTCTGAGGTAATTCTCATTTACAGCCTGCCTTTATTTGGTTTTAGCAGAGGTCAGAGATGCTCCCTATGACACAGGGTTTCTGCCCCCTGGCATGAACACAGAAATCTTTCTTGAGAAGTAGGAAAAGGTCTCTGGGTCCAGCACAGAATGTGAGATGACGGGATGTGAACACACAAGGCTATACCCCTGATCCTACAAAAAAAAAAAAAATTTAAATCAAGGAATAAATAAAGAAGTCCCAACATCTTCTCTGCATCAGGAGGAGTAATATTTGACCATGCAGTGGTCTACCCAACTTGCCATAATGAACACAAGACAGCTTAAGCCTCCTTCAGCCCTGTGGACACATTCTGTGTAGGCAGGAATATGTGGCATCAAATATGACAGCTAGCAAAGAGGGGTGCACTGCTTCAAGAAGCTCCCCAGTCTCCACTGTGTTTCTATAAGACTGTCAAAAGGTTCAAAGACGGAGCAAAGGACAGGACAAGAGAGTCATCAGTAGTCAGCAAACAAATTGTTTAGCACAGTAGAAATAAAATCAGACCTCCAATGTCAGAAATTCTGGCAAGGATTCTCATGGATGTTCAGTGTTGTCTGACCAATATTCACAGGAGTAGCCTAGAGGAGGGAAGGAGTATTCCAGCAGAGACAGGGAGTATTTCATAATTCTTTGTCTAACTACGGTGTTGTAGCTGGAGTCTGGTCTCACGGGAAGAACAGTGGTAGATTAAATGGCAGCAAAGATCATGCTGCATCCCTTATCTGCTCACGTGTAACACGTTGAACTTCTTAGGAAAAAGAAAAAGTCAAGTGCAAGGGGAAACAAGAAAGGGGTCAGCTGGACTCAGCTTGACCTTTTCTTTTTTTCCATAAACTAACACTTGTGTGTTTGGGAGCAATGAACTAAATATGGACTTTGCTCAAACAAAGACAGATTCAAGGTCAAGGGGGGAGAGACTTTTTTGTATTACACAATGCTCTGGGATAGACTATTGTTGGTCCTTGCTGTGCAGATGTAGCCATGGCTGATTATCCCCACTCCCAAACCTCTTTACTCACCCGCACTGTTTGGTTTCCAAGAGAATGATTCTCTAGTGACTGATTTATTTCTGCAGAAATGTGTATGTAAAATGAACTCATTTTACAACTGTTCACCATTGCGCATCCTCTACCCTTAGCAACAGGCAAAAATTATTTTACAAAGCATAGAGTATTCCACGGTAGTGCTTGTTTTTGTTTGGTTGGTTTTTTAATACTGTTTATGATGTGAAGATTTTTTGGCTTGTATTAGTAATTCAGGAGACATGAGGATAGAATCCAGACTGAAAGTTGTGGAAGAAAAATTAGCAGTGAGACATTCCCTATTATCACTGAAACAAAACCACAAAAAATAAGCTTTAAGACGAAATATCCTGGAGTTTCTGCAGTGCTTATAAAATTCTACATTCAATTTTAAATGTGCTCTTACTTGTGCCCTAGGCACTATGAAACTTCCCCGAGAGCAATGTCAAAATACTGACACTGAGTACATTCTATGCATAGTTGAATAGAGGAGGGGAAAGATGTGGATCAACAAAATGGTAGGTAACAGAGCCACTATACTTTCTAAAAAGTACTCAATTGTCTTCTTCCTAGATAAAGTGGCAGCTCTGTTTCTTTTACAATGAACTGAGTAGTTCCCAAATAATTTAGCTGGTTCCCAGAACCGTTTTTTGTTTGCAGGATGCTCGTTGAGAAGAAGAAAATTGAAGCTTTCTAGGAAGAGTGAATGATACTTTCTGATAGCAAACTTCTGAAACTTTCAAAGAGTAGGATCTCCTGGAGATCAGAGACTTTTTTTGACTGTCAGGTGGGATAGGGATGCATATTTGCAGCATAATTGGAGGGCAATTTGTTACTTCAGAAAGCAAAAAGTGGCAGAAAAGAAGAGGTTGTTTTAGGTTATGATTGAGAAGACTACATCCTAAATCCTGGAGTTTTCTTTAATAGGGACAATAGAGATCATAGAATCATAGAATAGCGTGGGTTAGAGGGGACCTCGAAAATCCTGTAGTTACACACAAACCAAACCGAAGAAACTGGGAGATCTTTTCAGGAAAAAGAACAGGGAAACAAACACAAGAGAGGGTGAGTTTCTAAATGAGACAACCTGAAAGGGGGGAGAGTTCTAAAAGAGTAAAACGTTGACATGGCTCCATTAGGAACTCTTTAAGGATGTGAAAGTTGAAATGGAACCATAAAAACTGAGATCCGGGAAAAGTAACTAAGAATGAGAACAAAAATCATGGATAAAAGTAGAAAAACTACTGCAAGAACGTATAAGAAACAAGAAAAAAATGCAGCTATGTGTTAGAAATGGAGGAAGACAGGATTCATTCCTTACTAAGAATTACTCAGAAATGCCAAAAGACTGTTAGTTCTTTCACTCTTTGTAGTATTTTTTAATAAAGACAGCTTTAATCCCACAATTAAGAAAATATTTACTTTTTTTTTTTTTAAATTAAGAAATGAGAAAGGGAAAAATATGTTTAGAAAATGAAAGAGGTTGCATACTATCAAGTTCACTTCTAAGAACTTGGCTAGAGCAACCTGAGCCAGTTGGGATTATTTTCAAGGATTTACAGATGATTGTATAAATCTCAGAAAAATCAATCCCATCATCCTGTAAAAGCAGGAGTTAGAAGATCAGGAATCATAATTTTCAGTCATTAATTAAAATTATTTGAAAACATAGAGACAATAATTAAGACATTAAAAGGAGACTTCTGTAGGTACATCAAAAAGAACTCATATCAAGGCCACCATATTTTCTTTTTAGAGATGAATACCAGCCTCCTGGATACTGGGATTGCAGAAATAGTCTCTGCAAGATGCCCTGACACAGGCACTACTACTTACAAACAAACTAGGGAAGTAGAATTTAGGCAAAACACCCATAAGATTCTTTCTATACAGCTAAAACCCTCCTCTAAGCATACCTATTAATAAAGATATTTACTGATATTTGAAGGCAGGTGTTATAAATAGGATCTTTATATCCCACACGTGAGACATTAAGGTAAAAGGGTTGACAAACATTTGGACTACAAGCTCAGAAATCAATGTGATCTTGGGAGATAAAATGTTCCCAACAGGTTGATTGATATTCTTGAAAGGTAATTTACAACCGTTCATGTGAAATCCAGGCATCTGGGACAGTTGGGGTGAACTGCCTTCCAGAGGTGCCTGTGCCTCTGCACTGCAACTGAATGAAGCCCAGGGAACTGCACAGAGAAAATGGTTATTTTTTGAGTGGCTTTTGTAAGGTAAGATAAATTCCAGCACAGAAGAACTGAAATGCAGATACAGAGCAGAGAATATTTGTGGCTGGGCAACAGTTCAGCAGGAAAGATCTCAGAGGTACTTCAGATCTCAAACCCATGATGAGTCAAACGTGGTGTTTTTCAGAAGAGACAATTCTCATTCTGGGCTACGTTAAGAAGACTGTTCCATAAAAGACACTGAATATTTATTCAGCCTTTCTCAGAATTGACAAGGCCACATCTTATATCCCGTGCCCAGTTTTGGAGAGATAGCAAACAGAATCCATAAGGGAGAGCTTCAGAAAACATCACCCATTGATATTCCCTTCAACCTTACAGCTGTACACTTCTTTAGTACAAAAACCTTCTGTCAGCTGCATGATTCACTTAATAAAATATTACTGGATATTAAAGTGTTCTAGTAAAATAATTTATGTAACAGAGAAAACTGGTGTTTGAACTGTGGAAACCAGTTGTAAAGAGGCAACCTTGGCTTCCCTACACAGGAAAACTTCCTCCAAAGGCTATATTTACCCTACTTGAAAACTATCTGGCGGGCTCCAGAGCAGATCACTCCAGCTCGGGGAGAAGTCTGTGTATGCAGATGTTGCAGATAGGGATGGGATCAAATTCCTGTTTTGTGTCCTCATAAAAGTGAAGAATGAGGCACAGGCTGCAGCTCTCCAGATCTGTCAAACTGGCAACTCTTGCCATCATTACACTTACATTACCACTGCTGTCCAAAGTTATTTATGCCACAGTGTGAATTCTGGGGGTAAAAACAGAATTCCGGGGATGCTTAGTGGTGTATCAAAATCTGCTCACAGCAAAAGTGAGCAGTCTTACAGCTGGTCCCTTGGTGGGGTCAGCCTAAGGCCAGGGATATGATCTGTCCAAAATTCTCCATTCATCCTGCTAGGAAAAAAAGAGAGAACAAGCCATCTAAACAAGGTAAGGCTTTTACTATCCCAAATAGAGTTCAGCATGTGGACTCTTGCCTGCACTGGGAAAGTTAAAGAGAAAAGCAGCAACTGAGAGGAGGAGGATGCCTGATGCTGATGACATTACATATGTCATCTTGAAGAGCTGATGAGGGAATATTAATCGTCTTGACACATAAAAATGTTGAAGGCTTTTAGATGTGAAATACTAGAATTGGGTGGGAATCTGACCAGAAGTTGTCATACTTTGGGCTTGTTTGGATTTCTTCCAAGGAGCATTTCAAAATTTTGCAATCAAAGTAAAGAACCTTTGAAACATCTCCCTCAACACAACGATAGTCATTCCCTCTGTGAAACACAACCACCGTACAAAGCACTGGAATTTTGAATTATTCATTAATTATCTCATAAAAGCTGTGGAGAATACACACTGTGCCAGCTCATCAGCTGGTGTAAATCAATACAAATCCAGTGTCTCCCATGTGAAGCCCACTAAAAGCACTAGAAGTCATTTAACTGACATTTCTACAGTACAGATTTGTTTATTTTATAGAGCCAAAACTAAAGCTAAATGAAATGTTTGTACAGGATGTAAAGCCAGAGATGAAGAGTTCTGGGGCTTTTAGCTCCCCTCTTTCTTACCAATATTTAGCATACAATGTAAAATGGCTGAAATTACTTTGTGGGGCTAATCTTGCTTCCTTGATGCAGGATGCTGGAGATCTCCACATGTGCTCTGGCCATATGGGGCTCTGACAGGTCTCCTTCACACTGAGACAAGTGAGAAGCCTCAGGGCTTTGGGAGTTTCAGCTTCTCCCTTCCTTCTGCTCTCCCAGGCATAAGAGGTACTTTGTCTTTCAGATGAGCTCCCTACACCTCAAAGCACACAGCTTAAAAACATACAGGGCTTTTTCCTCTAGTGTAAAGAGAAATAAGTAAACAAGCGTCTTCACAAAAAATTCCATGCGGTTTTTTTCTCCCAAAATCCTGCTAGTTGAACATTCCTCCAAGAACCAAGCAGAGTAAACTAGAATATGTTTTAAGAACATAAAATGACTAAGTTTTGATTCAATAAGGCATTCAGTCACATGCCAGACTTACAATGCAAGAAATGACTGCATTTTTTACATTTTTAAATACAAACTCCTGCATTTGAAACACAGACATTTAACAGAGAATTAGTAAGAAACTTGCAATGACTGCTAGGTACATACAGGAGTTTAATCCTCATCTAAATCTAAACCAGCTCTCCACTCTTAAACTAAATCATTCTCATTTTGCACTATGGTTCATGATTTTAATACAATCAATATGCAAAGTTAGCAGCTCCTTAGAGGATGTAAATCAGTTTCCCACACATCGGTTGCTCTTTCCTGAAACCTTTTCAGCTGGGCTGGCCTTACTACTAGAAGAAAAGTTGCTATATATTTGAATATTCATATTTTACAGTCTTCTATAAACAAATATTTTCAGTGTAATACTTGTCAAAGATGTAAGAACACATGTTCAATACTTTATAAAACAGCTGTTCTTTTAATTCTGTGCTTTACACGTTTCAACAGAACATCCAGTACTAGCCAAAGAAAAGAAAAGAAAAAATAGTTAATATTCACTTTCTGTTACCGCAGACCTGTACAACATAAATTTTTGGTCTTATGGGAATCTTTTTCAACAGCACTTTTTTTCTAGCTGATATTTAATAACAATGATTTTTGCAGAGCTCTCAGTAGCAACACATTTCATAGAGTGCAAGTAGATAAATTAAATGGCATAAGATGAACTGATGAAGAATTTGTGGCTATGGATGTGAGAATAGGGATAACAAATATAAAGATTGACAGGTTTTGTATTTTTTTTCATGCTGTTTTCTAGCAACCTGTCTTTTTCTCCCTGGCATGTAGAAGTTGCATTTGTTTTCCACATTTCTGTGTAAATTTTGCTGTTTTATCACAGAAATATGAAACCATCATTTTACAGAGCTATGACCCATACACTAGGAGGTTATAGAATCATATATTACCTGGCCAGAAAATGAGGGAAGGGTCTAGGGCAGACACTGAGTCGTGATTGTTACCAGAAGGAGGGAAGCGTGGCTCTGTGGAAATGCTCGGCATCACACGGACAAAAGTACAAGATGAAATTATCCACCCTGTCTTATCTTGGTTGGTCTTTTTGTATGTTGTTCTTTTGCTTAATTTTCTCAAATCAAATGTTAACGTGGGCATAACCAAATTAAGATAAACTACTGAATATCAGCTGAAAAGAAAATGTCCTTTGATTATGTTTATTTCAATTTCAAGTCCCGAAGCACGGCAGTAAATTCACAATTAATCATGAAAGATTCATGGACTTTCATTACTTTCTTCAGTACTGTTAACTTGAACCATATCTTCCAGAAATGTGGCCAAGGTTCATTTTTTACACCATGGGAGCTGAAGCATCTGAAGCAGCTGAAGCACTTGGTCACTGCTTATGTGCCCGTCCATGCATCCGTGTTCCCTGAGGCCTGAAGTCACCGGCGCTGGGATGATTGAACCTTTACAGAGCCTGTCCCCTCGTCACAAACAGTTTAGGGAGAGTTTGTTCCTCTTTCATCTGTCTGTAACTTAACACAAGCAATCAACTGAGAGAAGCAGAGCCATGCCCTGCCATGCATCACGTGGACTATATATGGGTAAAGAAGCCATCTGCTGAAAGTCCTGACTGTACTGATGGAGATTAGTAAATCAACTTTGCAAAGAAATATGAAGTTCAAGAGCCTTAGAGACATTGGTAAATATTTCCCCCACCCTCCCTATCTTGCTCATTACTGAAAATCCATGAGAACTGTCTGACTGGAATGCTTTGGTTTGAAGCCTGATTGAATCTTGGACAAGATGCTGCACAAAAAGCATTTTCTTCCAGCAACCTACCAATCACACTAATAGTTGTTCATTTCAGATTTATCACTCCTCTTAAGAAGTGAAAAACTCTATCATTACAGCTTCCAACTCTAAGAAAATCTGCCAGAGGTAAGAGACATAGTGAAGATAATTAGGATTGAAAGACATTGATTTTAGTTTTAATGAATTTTGATAATGCATATATATGTTTTTTTCCGTACAGTTCTTCCCATTTTATTGATATCAATCTTTCCCCCAGCAGTAAATAACAATCTTGTATTTTAATTGTTGTTTTTACTTACTACATCAGTTATAGGAGTCACAACAGATTCATAAATAAAATAGCAGTTTATAACATTCAGTTCTGATAGCTTGCCAGATAAGACTTCAGGAAAGGATAGCAGTTGTCTACAACTGCTACATTTCATATGTTTTTAACTATCCTTCTTCTGTAAAATTTCACATATTAATGATGGTATTCTCAAATTTGTTTTAGGTGGAAGGAAAAGAAGTCAATAATCATTTTCAATTGCAGGTTCAAATACAAACTTTACAACCTTTTTAAAATTGAAAATCTAATAAAATTGATTATATCCTTGCTTATTCCAAAGTCTAAATTAAAGGAGCTTAGCTATAAAGTTAAAAATATAGAATAAGATGATCAGATTTCATAAAACATGAACTGGTACAACCCATTAAATGTTAGACTGTAAAGTTTTCCCTTCAGCTTTAAAGAAATATTCATTCCAGTTAAAACTGGTAGAAATCCTTATTTCTTTCTGCATGTGGAGATGAACATTACCATTTCCAAAAGTAATTTTGGGGTTTTTTATGAGAAAAATACACCATTTAGGCATTGAACTGAAACTGGGCTTTATCAGAGTTAGTAGAGTACCATGAGATGTTAACTACTTCCCAGGCATGACTCATTTAAAGGTATACAAAAGTATAAAGGTAATGATTTCAAAATCAGACTCTGAAACCCAGGCTTAATCTGGAAACTCAGAGAGGTGTCTGGCTATTACAAAACTTTATGAGCCCTTCACCTCCCTCTTATTTTCATAAACAACTACTAATAATTTTCAAAGCAAAACCCGTGAGAAGTCCACTTTCAGGAAACACAACTGATAAACAGGATAGAAGAAATCATTCCAGTTTTCTGATTTTCTCAGGAACTATCTGTTTCGATGCCACCACCCCCCAAACTGGATAAGCAGTAGAGACTCTATAAAACCTTAAAATTGGCTTATGAGTATTGCTTTCCTTGGAAGGTACTTTGATACTGTAGTGATGGTTACATCACCTTCACCAAGATGTAATGCAGATCTCTGCGTGACCTGAAGTGACCAAATCTCAAGATAATAGCCTCTCAGAGCTACAATTTGGGTTATTTTACTTTGTTTACAGATGGTAGCATTTCAGTAAGATTTTCCAAAGGGAAAAGAACTATTTTAGCACGCAAAGTGTTTTGGGCTAGGCTCGTAATTACCTCATCCAACACAGATACAAAAGCAGCTATGGTGAGAAGTTTCACAATATTCACAATATTCCTTTGCACATAGCTCACTCTCTTTTTTTTTTTTTTTTAGTTAGCATAATCTGGATTTTTCTCAAGTAGCCCAAAACCCTCTGAATTCCCCTTGCCTGTCTTGTACATGGGTTCATTTCACGACACTGTTTTTAGAAGGCATCAAGGTCAGTTTGGTGTAATTGTGTGATCCTCTAGATCTCCTTGCTCACAACAGGAAGACTCTTTAACACATGAAAATCATGCTGGGCCTCGAAGCTACTTTAGTGAAAAAAAAAAGAGAGCAGGAGGATTTGAGCATCAGCTGCAACCAGCTATTGGGCAAACCAGTCTATTTCTCTCTACCATGTTACTCCTACAGGCTGAAGTACTATCATTCACAGCTCTGAACCCGGGAGATAAATTATTTTATCTCCCCAACAAGTAACAAAATCATCCTGGGATTCATACTACAAAATGGGAGGACATAGAACCAATTCTGACCTTTAAGCACAAGCCAGGCACTGCTACCAGTGAACAAATAAGTTTGCTCCTACTTCACACATCTCCTTTTCGCAGAACTTCCTGGGAGAGGAAGAGCCCTTTGTCCCTAGTCCCAGCCTTATCTATCTAGAAAGGGCAATGAAAATCAGACTTCAAGATTTTATTAGTAAATCCTCTGACTTCTGGACCTTTCCTTACAGAAATGGGCTCAGTACTTGAAAGAAATTCCCCCATGTTTTCTAATCACATGCAGAAACCAAAAATTGAAGATCATTATAAACATCAGGCTTGGCAGCATACTAAAATCTCTTTCCCCTCTAATATAGCTCATGCTGGAGGCCTGATCCATTGGCTTCTATTTTGGGATGTAAAAGAAGGTAGTCTTTGGGGTGCTATTAAAACCAGAATTTCTTCAAGATATTCCCATCACTTAAATAGGTCATAAACAAAGGTAGAAGCAGTATTTACTGTGCTATTAAGGTAAACAAAAGTAACAATCCACAGGTAATTATGAAACAGATTGAGTCTGGCAGGTGGGTTCCAGCAGTCTGGTTTTGATTTCCAAATGAGGGATTAGAGCCAAGCTATAGACCTGCCATAATATATTAACTATGTTCCCATACTTACATGGCTTGTTTCTTTCCATTTCTACTTTCATTTTACATTAGCAGCATTTGGCGCTCTGGTGAACAAACAGGACTACTCATTTCTTAATCACCTCTGAGCCCAGGGTTGGTTTTATGGTGGAACTACAGCCACTGCACAGCAACCAGCATGGGGCCATCCTGCTAGTCCATGCCTGTGCAGCACCGAGCCCAGGACCTGAGATCCACACTTATTTCACTGACGAACCATTTCTTCTCAAAAATGTAAGTGAATCTTCTCTGTTTCTTGTGGACTGAGTCCCATGAAGAAACTACATGGGAGAAAAATAAATGTAAAAAAAAAACCACCATAGAAATATCATGGAAACCAAAAATCAGTAACATTCAAATGAATTGAGCATGAAGAGTCAAGAAGAAAGGGTTGGAGCAAGTTTGGGAAACATATTTTAAAAAGGAATACTTTTTATTTTATTTTCTACTGCAGTCATGAACATAAACTGGCGTGTCCCTTTGAAACATGTTCACAGGAACAAAAGAAGTCTGAATTGGCCGCAACCCACTTCTGAATTAGTTTGTGTGGCCCAGGACCCCTTCATACAACTTTCCCATTGGTGTACCCACTGACTGCCAGATCTGATGAGTCACTGGTGCCCTTTGTGCCCCTGCCTGGCTTCAAATACAGTGAGGGCAGGTGTCAGCACATACCCTATGATCCCAGCCCAGCCCATATGTTCCAAAGAGCCAGAGGTGCTTCCAAAAATAGCACTTACAGAGTTAGAGTACTGCTGTGACTTTGAAAGTTTCACTCATTGGCCCTTTGGCAGGTTTTTTTCCTGAACATTACCTATGAGTGCAGCAGGTGGGGAGACAGCCTAACCCTGAGGTTCAGGGGGAAAATAGTCCTGTGCAAAACAGTAACTGGCTAACTGAGAACAAATGCCAGCTCTTGGATAGTGAGTGTCCCATGCCAAAAGCAGGAGTGAAGAAAAGGAGTGCAAGTAAGATTTACCCTTTCAACAGATATCACTGTGATGAAACGTCCTTTGCAGCTTAATGTACATCTACTTTGATTCCTTTTGCTTGCACCAAAATCCATTAATAAGGCCCAAGAGTCTAAAAATTGACAAATTGAATTACTATGTCAATTTTCAGTAGTAGAACAATAAAAAATGAAGAAATGATTTTTTTTCATTTAAGGTTTTACTACAGTTTCACATTTTAATTGATAAACTAAACTTTTGTGAAGACTTTGCCAAAAGCTTTGTTGCATTTCTAGTGTCAGTGCTGTTTTTTTTAATATAAAAGTACCAGAATTCAAAATTGTCTTTTAAAGTACATTTTTCATATAAACTCTTGTTTCGATCAGCAACAACTGATTCTGCTCATTGTAAAGTTCTTGGTTTTTAAAAAGAGACAGAATCTGGAGAAAGAAAATGTCATACCTATAGAGTTTTCTAACATACAGATCTTGCAGCAAGGTCAAATGACACATCCCTATAGGACATTTTTTTAACTACCTACCAAGACTACTTTCAAAGACTTCTTGTTCACAAAACCTGCCTATCTTCATTACTGCACCAACAAAGTTCCTGTCTGGCCTTGGTAGATCAGAGCAGTGTGCCAGGCTGCCCATCATGCTTGGCAATACTGTCCTGCTTTCCACAACCTCCCACCTTGCTGTTTACATCCATCTACCATCTCTTGTGCAACACCTGGACAGTAAAAGCTCTGAGACACGGAGTATTTCTTCCGCTGCGTGTTTCTGCTGCATTGAGCATGCTGGGCTGCCAATCCACAATTACACCTCCTAGGTGACGTGATACAAATACAGACTGTGGTCAGAGTTGTATTTCCATCAAAAATACATGCCATGCTCCTACTGGATATGAAAGATGAGTGATAGAACTTATGAAACTAATGCCAAAAAATGCTCTTTACTACCTAAAAGTAGAGTGATGATCTTACCTTATTAAAGTATTTGCCACTTCATTCCATTTAATAGTTCAAGCTATGATCCAACAAATACTTAAGAAAATAATACATAAACTAAATCACTCCACCTGGTGTAAACTGCTACGGGTTCCTTACCATCTTCACTAGCTTTGTGGAGCAAGACGAAATTACACACATTTCATCTTTGTGCCTGAGACTGTTTATATTTGAGGAAGAAAGTACGAATAATATTCATTTTCCTTGTGAAATCCAAAGTACTGTGTCAACACATTATTGTTCCTTAAGAGTTTGAAGTGTGGTAAATAAAAATAAGCAACAGAGCAGAAAATTGTCCACCATGAAAGGAAAGAGAGGTCATCTTTCCATAATGGAACTCTGGGCTAGCACCACCTGTGGACCTCAGCAGTAATGGAATAAGTATTGGAAACCCACAATGCTTCCTCAGAGAATCTTTCATCCTACCTGGAATTCAGGGGAAAAAATTCAGATTTTCCACTGCAATACAGACAGACCACAAGAGCAAGTTTTGCTTCCTGGTGCTCATAGCAACAGGGGAGTAGGGAAAGTTACCATCTCAACCTTGAAAAAAGAAAATTATCTTACTTGTGACATCAAATGTCACAAAAAGATGCCTTGAATGTCCAAAAGTTAACAGAAATAACCAGAGTAACAACAGCTAAAGCTGTTGTACATGATAAGGTGGTACAACCTTAACTATGAGTGTTTATTCTCCAAGTATTTGAGATTAGGAAACTGTACCATATGATAAATACCTTACCTCTTCTAACTGTGGGTTTTCATGCAGCTCCCTCTGAAGCACCTGGTGCTGATCAGACTCAGTGTAGCGAGCTGAAATGACTATGGGGCTGAGTCAGCAAAGGAGGCACTATGCTCCCATTCAGAAGCCAGAGCTTCCCTTCCCCAAAAGATGTGAACTGAGCACAGAAGTCATCTGTTCACACTGCTGAACACAAGCTTACTGTGGTTGACCAGCTTGGAGATAGATGTGAGCTCCCACCTGTCCAGTTCCTTGCTCAGGTGCAGATACGCACCTTGGCTGACACCTTGGAGGATGTAGAAGCAGAGGCTATTGAACCCTGCAAAACTGCCTGTCTTACAGACACGGGGTAGGGGGTGTTGGTTATACACAAAATGTGAGGGTTTGGTGACATATATTTATTCATGTTCAGCTTTTGAACCCTGCTGTACTGCCTATGGTTACACTGTACGTTCCCTGACTCTGCATTTGGAAGATACTTAAGTCCATGCAGCTGTGTGTCAGCACCCTCTTTTCCTTCCTGGGGAAATTTCTATCTGCATATCAGAAAGGCACACCAGGTGTCCCAGAATCACAAGGACCTTTCTCAAGGCTGTAGCTGACACTTTTTCAATTTTTTCATTTAGTCCATGTGAGGCAAACACTCAAACAAGAGGAAAACTGTGTAAAAGTATAGGCTGACAGGACGTAGGTTCTCCATTAATGTAGGTGCCTTAAATTAAGGATACATAAATAAGGATTTCAATAGGAGATTTGTTATGCAAAGTCCAGGCAAATCCAGTGCCAACATAACTGGGTAACTGGATCATCTATAAAGGAATAAGGAGATTAAATATTTTTTTTAACTAACTAGAAACAGATTAGGGCTCCTTTACAGTCACTATGATGGTATTCCAGATCTTACTCTGCTCTGTGTGAGGGGGAATAGAGTTTTATATCCTTGGATGGTCAACCTCCACATCTTTCATGTGATGACTAATGGCAGGCAGCTCCCCAACCTACAGTCATAGAGTCTGCCCCTCATGTGATACAGCTGTTATGAGAGAGCAAATCTTATTGCTAATACATTATACTAAATTTACTCCTAAAAAAATACAGATTTCTCTTTGTTGCTGAGGCCTAAAATAACTACAAAATTTTTTAAATTATCTGTAAGCCTGCTACTGGAAGCAAGTTTGGTTCTCCCTGACAACTCTTTCAACTTCATCTGTAACAATTAGACATATACTTTCCAACTTGTAGCCTGTCACTCATGTCTGATGTAGTTTCTCTGCTAAATATTCCTCAAAAAATAGTTTATTATGAGACTTGCTCTTTTCTATCTAGCAAATCCAAGACCAAATTTCCAATTCTAGCTTCAGAATGATTTTTCTGATATGGGAACAAAACTGAGTGACAAGTGTTGGAAACTTAACAAACATAGCTCCTCTCCCGAGCTAATGCAATGTGTTTAATTAGTGCTACTATCCCAGTTCAGTCAGGGACAGTAGGAACCACCTCAGTGCTGGCTGATGCAATTGACTTTTAAGCCAGCACATTCCTCCCCACAACAAGTCTTGGTGGACCAAGAGTATATGCATTGCTTGGCAAAAAACTTCAACCCAAAAATTTCATTGTTTCTGTAGCTACATAATGTGATGAGAAAGAGTCAGTGCCATGCTTAATATTCCAATTTTATTTCCATTGAGATGAACTGGAGGGAACTTATTTGGCTTCAGTAAATATTTCTACTGTAGAATAGTGATAATAAGAAAAAGGTCGGTCCTTGAGCTCATGATCAGTACTCAGGAACTCTGAAACTCTAAAACTCAAGACTCCTCGGCATACGCTGTTTGCAGGAACTCATTACTAACATCACACCCTTTGGTCACACACAGAAGTTACTTATATCCCTAAAGACATCAGCCCTGTAAACACAACCATGGGAATCTACTTACAGGTATGACAAATGCTAAACCACACAGTTCAGCATGTCAGTATTGACTATTGGCAACACACAAGCTCTCTAAAACATAATATGCAATAGGCACACAACTGTAGCACTCTGACTCTTTGGAACAAACTAAAACATTTCTTGCAATACAAATTTGAGCTGCATATCTGTGCTGGTAACTGAGGAAGTAGTCACTGAGGTTTGGGGTCAGTCACTGGATAATTGTGGAATGACAGCTGAATATTGCACAGTCCATCTGCTTTGCAGGGGGAACTTACTTGCCATATCTGATACTGCAAATACCAAATTTTACTCCATATTCTGTTCCATAGCATGGTGTCAATAAAGACTGAAGTTACGCTCTGGGAATCAAGAATCAATATAGGCATTTTTCCTTCCCAATGTGTTATTACAATAGGCTAAATAGTGTTTAGCTCTTTTCTGTGTGTCAGCCTCACTGCAGTTCCCCTTGTAGATCAACCAATTCACAGAGATCATTTGTCTTATGGTAGTTCTAGTTGCAAGTTATGATAAATAATTCCAGGGGATGGGAAGGAGGACTTTGTTCTGCAGAAAAAGAGAGGATCAAACAATACCTAAAACTATGCTCTTCTCCACTCCTCAACACAGGCAATGATCTGTTGGAAGGAGCATTCTGAGGCTGCTGGTGCATCTGGCCAGACTCCTAAAGATTATGAACACATCTGCACTGGTAGCAACCACATCTTGTCTCTGTGAGTAAGTGCTGTAGGAAGTAGGGCAGGCAAATGAGACCATTTCTGACAAATCATCATGAGAGCCCAGTGCTTACTGTTTAGTGTCTTATTCACCTCATCTCATTTATAAGGAAATGCTAGTAGGAGAAGGCAAGTGTTGAGTAAAATAGGTGGTTTGATTTTTTTTTCACTGAGCTGTTAACAAAGATGTGATTACAAGCTTCGTACTTTCTAGAGCACTGCTAGTAAGGGAGAGAAAATTAAACCTGGAGTCAACATTGCAAAAGTGACACAGAAGGGGAGTTTGCTGTGCTTGTGCTCTTCCTGGCCTTAATTGCCTTTAGGGAACCTTTTTTTTGAACTTTAAATTTGTAGAAAATAAACAGCTTTCAGGCTTCAATGTATCTACTCTGTCATCTTTATGGAGATGACAGACTCAGTTCACCTGCCATTTGGCCAAAAGGAAAAAAAAATTAAGAAAAAATCAGTGCTTGAATTTAAAGTTCTGGCTGCAGTCTGGGAAATTTACTTTGCAGAGCAGCATGACTGTGTGCTGATTTTATATTTCTCAAAGATGTGTGCTCACTAGAGCAAAGGCTGCTGAATTTACATTCTCACAATGAGCCTTCAGGAGCTCAGCTGAAGTTGCTGAGTTGTTCATCTTGAAATGAGACAGAAAAGATTGAAACACTGATCACTTCTAACATCTGCAAAAGAAATCCATGATAATCAGACTATGATTTGACTGCCATTTTTCTCAGTGCCTCAGACTAGGGCTGGAGAGGAAGGAGAGAATAAAAGGAGCAGTTGGGTAGCCTGGACAGAGGCTATGAGACTTGGTGCCACACAAGGCAGAGCTCACTGAGAGGCAGGGTGCTGCACTGGGAGCCTTTTCCTCCTCCCCAAATGTCCCATTTTGTCCATGGACAGTGGCTTGGAGCTCGAGGGGGGAGGTGAGCAGGGTATGATGGGGCATTTGCAGTACCAGTTGGCGAAACAGGCCAATCAGGACTAAGGTATGACACAAAGTTGAAAGAATGGCAGCGTTTAATTGTTTCTTGTATCACTGTTCACTAATACATGACACAAAGCATCACATCTTTGGCTACATGTTGAGCAGAACAAAAGTCCTTGCTCCTCTTCAGCCTTTACAAGTACCAAGCCGTCATGTTATCACATGTTGCCACCAAAACTGAGCAGAGGCTGAAGCCTGGGTCTTTCTGTTTTCAGTGTCAATAGCAGAGCTGGTTTTGGAGAGGCAGCCACAAGATAACGGCTGAGAACATCAAGTCACAGGGACTGAAAAAGAGGGAAGGGGAGAGCGTTGAGTTAAATTTGTGCCATAAAGCATAAATCAGCTGGTGGTGAGACATCTGCAGTTCTGAGAGTTCCTTGGGTTTAGGCTGAGTCTGGCTCCATGGACCAAAGTTCCTCACACATGCTCTGAAGCTGTGTGAGGAACCTATGGCTGGTTTGGATCCCTACATTCCTCTTAGGGGAAATTCTTGATACCTGCTTAGGGTAGGGGTTCCAGTTGAGTCTACCTTAAAAGCAATCTACTCTGTGCACACAAATCCTACTCAGTGGATGGAAAGAGCATGCACCAAATGGACCTGTCCAGGCAATCACTTCCAAAGTGTTGCTTCAAGCTAAAATGCTAAAGCAGATACAACTATTAAAAAAGAGTGAAAACTTACCACCCTTCACAGTTGACCACACATATTCCTATAGTAACATTGCCAAAGGGCCAGAAAAAAGAATGTGAATAAAATAAGAAAAGGATTATAATGTTCTGCAGCCCCTGACCACAGAAAATATGAAAAGCCACCTTGCGGATCACTGGAAATGCTCTTTGAATAGCTAAGACGTGATGATTAATTAACTCATTTTTCAAGTGCTCATTTTTCATTTCATCTCAAAAATAGCTAAATCAGACTATATTTTTAATCCATCACCTTCTCACCATCACCCCTGGCACAACCTTCCTCTCTTGACCTTACCTTTTCAACTTCCTGCTAAGATGTGTGTTTAATGAAACAAAAAACTGCCTGATTTTCAAGCTCAGATCCAACTATTTCCCTATCACAGTCATCAGCTAATTTCCTTAAAACATCATCACATAATCAAAGCAGACCCTGGGGACAAGTGTCCAAACCCTGTTCTGTCTGACAGATGGAAGATTCCTTTCTTAAATTTCTAAAGCTCAAGGTTGACATGAGTCCTTCAGGGAACTATACTCATTTTTTCCAAGACTACCAGCTCCAGGTCAGCTATGGCACTAACTATAAAAAACCAAAGATTTTTCCTGTTGCTCTGTCAATGCCCTTTAATGTTAACCTGAATAGAGTACCCATTCCTCATACAATTGAATTAATCCTCAACAAAAGGGCATACATACATACCATTTCATGAGCTGAACATTTGACCTCTTTCATTGTTGCCCAGTTTATGCTGGACAGAAACACCCAAGTTGTTCCTGTTTAACCAGTTCCTCGCTCCTAGTTCCTTCAGTGCTATAACTAAATGTTAAAGACCAAACTGGTAACCTTCACTGGTGCAGCTACTTACCTCTAAAACTCAGTAATTAATCTCAAGTGGATAACAAATGCTATCCAATTTATTCTCTGCTTGGCTGCAGCTTCAAGGAGCATGGACTCTGAATTAGTGAGCTCTTTGGGTTCAATCTGGAAAGCACATGTTTCCCTTCCATCATTCAATCCATCAAAATGCAAAAAAGGCCTGGGAAAGGCACATGGCACATTTTGATATTATTCATTAACATTAATGTCCTTGTTATAAAGATATGTTTTATTTGCAGGTAACAACAGCCTTATGGGCATCTGGGAACACTTTGAATGATTGCCAAAAAAAAGAAATTTGGCTCATAACTAATGATCAACATCCCCTTTTAATCAAATGAAGCCATCTTAATGTGTTGGTCCTCTGGGGAAACAAGGACCTTTCACCTTGCTGGGGCCTGCTGAGGCCAGCAGTAGCTGTAAGCAACCCTTGCAAGTGGTCTTTTACTTCAGAGAGAGAAAATATGGAATCTATCCATCAACACACTCACTTCTGACACTGAATGTATAAAAGAGACTAAGTCTGATCAGTGGGGTAGTGATTCAAGTTAACCCATGCACTATGGAGCTCCCATTTAGGGCTCTCCTGACACCACCATAGTTCTCCCTGGCACCAGTGCTGAGTGGCCGTTGCTTTAGCACTGGGAAGCCTCCTCTTGGGATAAGATTTTAGTAAAAATATGGCATTCTGGTTGTAGCTCCAGAGGTGGATGTAAATGAGACTTGAAGGGTTACTCCATAGCTCTTCAAGCTCTTCTCTGGGCGGCTTTACCCTGCAGTGCTGTTTCTTCTGCAAGAGGAGAGGATTGTCAGGTGAACATGACAAAATTTTCCAGCATTTTTGTTTTCTGATCAGGAAACATTATTTTTCTAAACAGCTTTGAATGGATCTAGAAACTAAATCAAAAAGAATATATACCAAATTGTCACCAAAATAGGACATAGAATTGCTGGGATTTCAGACAACAAAAGCAAAATCAGAGGTTACAGCTAGAGACATTAATTTTAGAAATGAGAGCTTCATGTGACTCCCCAATACTGCTGTTCTCTGCCTGCCAAACCACTCAATAAGCCCCTACCATCCCAAAGAGCTCCTGTTGCCATCAGTCTCGCACAGCACACTAGATGCCATAAGAGGCAGGTAAGCCTGGTGCAGGCAGCCCACCCTGTGGCAAACTAGAGGTGTGAAACACCTATATGATGTTCTCAAGTGGAAAATAGCCCAGCTTTGTGACAAAAATGCTGAAGATTTTCCTTGGAAAAAACCCTGTATATTTTCATCAAGGAACACTTTCTGTTCTCCGGTCTAAGGGACGTCTTTATTTAAAAATCTGAACCAAGTGCTCCAGTTATAAATCACCCCACACTGAACATGCATCTCATGGAAATGAAAAAGCTTTGCAGAGACCACAGAAGTCCCAGCTACTTGCTGCCATTGCCCTGAATACTTTTTAGCCATCACCACAAACTGATGTATAAAGACACATCTCTGATGTCTCAGTCCACTTCACAATAAAGAAAGCCTGACAGAGAAAGCATGTCCATTTTGGTGTTTCCTGAAGCATCAGAGGAAAAAGTTAATTAAACACTGTGCTCCATATTTCACTGTGAGATTTTAGGTAACTGTATTCTGGCTTTTTTCACTGCCACTTGGAGCCCCTTCGGTGAACTATAATATTTAATCTTCAGTGTTGCTCCAACTGAAATGACTCCCCAGATTTGTGTGAGAGCCTAATGTGTATCTCAGATTGCTCCCTGGATAGTCCTTCATCTACCAAGGAAAGCAGCAGTCTGGTGAGAGCTTTCTTATTAACTTACCCTGAGAGGCGGGTACAGGCTTTTAAACCTCATATTTCTCAGTAGCTCGGTGCCCCTATTCCTGCTCCATCAGAGCCCTTCCTGTGCTCTGATAAACTCACAGCCACCACATGTCTGTGAGGTGAAGTTGGGCTGTTGCTGCTGTTAGGTGTAAACGAGATCTAAGCATACATATATTAAACGTGTTGCTCGATTAGCAATTTAAGTCAAACACTGCTGCTAAAGCCTTCACCTTGCTGCGGTCACTCATGTCCAGTCCCAGATGTCCCAAATTCTCCATAGGTGTGTGACAAACAGGATTGTCAATGTTTGTGCTGGTAAAGGAAGGGATGTTACCTGGAGGCAGGAGTCCACCTTTCAGTAGCTGTGACCCCTTTCGACCTCTGGGACAAATGCATCTTTAGGGGCTTCTCCAGCATCCCTGGAGGTGTCTGGCAGGAGCTGGCAGTACTGCTCAGCATGTTGTCACTATCTCAGGCAGGCAGAGCAACCTCGCTAGTCACAAAGTTTTCCAGCACCAGGTGTTAAACTCACCAATCCTGTCTTAATTTTAATTAGTGAAAATTAAATCAGCTTCTGCCATTATAAGTGATGACAAGCCTGCCTCAGCCTGCCGTGAACTGATGCAGAGACCCCAATGCAGAGACCACCTCCTCTTATTTTTTGAATAAACTAAGGGACAGGAAGCTCTTTTACAGATCCCTTCCCAACCTATTCACAAGCAATTGCCTTTTCTAACTGAGCACAGCATTCACCATCCTGTCAGCACTGCATAAGCTCTCAGTGTTTTTATTTTAGGACTCCTCACATGGCAAAAGCAGCACATTATGGGACTTTAATATTTGGAGGAGGGGATGAAGTGGCAAGTGCTGAATTTGATAGCTTTGGATTTGACACCATTTCTCAATAATGGTGATTTTTAACAGTCCCCTAAAAATGGCTGATTTGGAAGGAATGTAGGCAGACCTGCTCTAACACCCAGGGCACTAAGGCCAGTTGGAAGCCCTGTTCTCAGGACTATTAGTGCTCTTAAACACAAGAAGGCTCCTGACCCAGGATATTGTGTTCACTTATGTCTCCTTTCCAAACTGGAAGTGGTTTTGAGCTTTTTGTGTGCCTGACTTGTGTTTCAAGTAGAAACACAGGAAATCAATAGAAGAAATATTCAGGATTTGAAACACACAGCAGAGGTGGGGGCCTGACTGAGAAAGGACGAGAAGCAGTAGCAAAGCTCAGACATTCTTTAAAATGTCCCAATTATCCTTCAAAACCCTGCCTTCACAACATGGTGACAGTTTGCCCATTGAGCATTTTCAGTGCAAAAAGTCCCACAAGAAAAAAATGAACAGTTAAATAGCTGCTCTGCAGAGAGAGAGAGAAATTTTCCCTGACTGAGAAAATCAAACATTAAAACATTGCAAATAACTGTAAAATTATGTTTGCTTTATTTAAAGCCACTCCTACTTTTTTTGGAAATTAGTTCTGCAAATGTTGCCTGTGAAGGAATAAGCTTCCCCATGAGCATCACTGAGGATGATGGACGGGACTAGGAAAGAATGCACAATCATGTTTTCTTCCTCCCAGAGAGAGGGCATTAATCACATGTTCTTCCATAATCCTCCTTCCAAGGCCCCAGAGGGAAAGGGAAGAGCCTGTCATAGATCTAAAACTGGACTTTTCTGGTCTTCAGCATGGTCGTTTCGAATGGGCCAGCAAGAGACCTGAATATATTCCTGTACCATTCCTGAGCATATCAGGGGAAACTGAGGCTGCATTTCCAAGCCGGGCTTATGCACAAGCCTGGTCCCTGTGTCCTTCCCTGTCCAGCACTTTTCCCTTCCCTTCTGGTCACTGCAAGGCACATAGTTCAGAAAGAAAAGAGATTTTTAAAGAAATTTGCAATTGATTTTAACACCTCCCATTTAAGGCTGCTGGGAGTGCTCCTTCTGGGAAAAGGCAGAGGTGGATGCAGGCAGGTGCACAAGGCAAAGTCCTGGCAGAAAGGCAGTGCATCTGCAGGACACACCACGGGGTGTGTGGTCACACCTTCCCAAAAGGGGTTGGTTTCTAAGTTAGATGACACTATAAAGCAGGTTTGGCATCTCCTCAGTGTCCATAGTTGGTGTATTTGGACAAAAGCTCAGCTCCAGTCCCAGGCTGAATCACCAGCATGGCCAGAGCAGTTTTCAAGAGTGGAAGGAGGCAAAGGGAGGTTTTAATCTGTAATATATTTGAATATTTTTAAGGTCTCTATTAACGACTGTAGTCTCCCTGCTGCGGCAATTGAGTGGAGGAAACAATAATGGAGATTGAAAGGCATTCACCATTCGACCTCTCACAACCTTGACATTCTTCAGTAGAATATGATTGGAATTGGGCACATCTGCTCTCAATAACAAATATAAAAAATGTCTTGCAGCTTTAAGGCCTGAAAACATATAGTTGGGTTAAGAGAAGGGCATAAATATGTATATCTGTAGACTCACTATAACTTTAAAGTACAGTAAAAACTCTATGATCATGGCCATATAATGTTTTGAAGGGTTTAATCTCCTGGGAATGCATAGGAAATGCAGGGAGATGGAAAGTCAACCTCCACTTGCACTTGGGTATAGCCACCCTCAGGTGACATGCAAGTGTGATAGCAGAGCTCGTGCCCAGCTAATATGCAAGCCACCACCAAACACAACACAGACCAGAAGCTAAACCCTCACACCTTCAGGGCTGGGGTTGGCATTGTACTGAGACACCTGGGCTGTAACCCAGCACTGCCACACCAAGTCAATTTGCTATGAGAGGCATGTGGTGATACCAGAGTGAGCTGAAAATACGTTCAGTGCTGTCTTGGCATAGGTTCTTCTGCGCCTCGCAATGTAGTGAGTTCCATGGCTCTGTTTGCTGACAGACGAAGCCAGTCATGCTGGGGACAAGACTGTAACAATCCGAAAGATGGACCATGTCCAGTCTCTCCAGATGCAGCTGCTCTACTTGGGACCGTGCTATGAATCAAACAGTGTTGCTGATTCATCCCACTCCTGCTAGCACATGTGAGTCATCTATCCACCCTGCACTGTTCACTGATGAAAAGTTTATTTTTAACAAGCACTGGTTAAAAATAAATGTAAACGTCACACAAATAAGTAAAGCACTTAGCCCCAAATTGGTATGAGTGTGCCCTGAGAAAAATTAGCTAGCTTGAATGCAATAGGAAACCTGAGAACCAGTCTTGCTCTTACACTGGCATAAATCAGGAATAACCCCACTGAGATCAGTTACTGTTTCTATAAGGAAATATTTTTAAGGTTCTGATTGAGACCATGCTCCATTAACCTACTAGGACAATCCCTTCAGAGGTTTTATCATCCAGTGTTCACAGAAAGTGGACTCTGACAGCAAGGATTTAAATGCAGGGGTTGTACCAACTCTAGTGCTGTAAAAGCAATCTAATCTAACCTTCTTGTTCAACCTCTCTCTAAAATAAATTATTATGTCCAACCCATCCTACTGTAGGTCTCAACAACTGAGTGCTGTGTTCAGTTCTGGGCCCCTCAGTTCAGGAAGGATATTGAGGTGCTGGAGCAGGTCCAGAGAAGAGCAACGAGGCT
>JAWMRA010000113.1:105259187-105307659 GCA_035584735.1 Pseudotriccus pelzelni
TGGCATGGAGGGCTATAGAATACATAGATTGGGTTACACCCATGAATTGGTCCCAGTTGTTCTAACTAGGACAGAAAGTAAAAAAAAAAAAAAAGTCATAATAGGAGGAAAATCAAGAAGTTGTGGGTTGGGGAGGCATAAGGCAAAGTCTGAAAAAACCCCGATTGCTGGACTGTCGTGACCAGGAGGAACTGATGAATGAGAAGAGAGAGAATGCACACATGAAAATGGAAGTGCTGAGGTCTGATCTTATTGAGCTCTACGTAAGAGCAAACACCCTTCCCTGACCAGTTTGAAGCAGGGAAGTCATCAAAAGAGAGTTCACCATTTAACTCCTGTAGTACTCGCTTTCAGTATGATTTCTTTCAATTCCTGACCATTACTTTTACATAAGGCCACGTGTATTATCCTAAAGAAACCATCTGGATCTTCTGTGTCATTATATTTTTTTAGATTTATGTATTTTTGTAGCTGTTAATTCAGCAGATACGAATAATTTATTCTTTATTGTTCTATTTTCATAATATATTCTATTTTGCATATTTTGATCTGTACAGAAAACAGCTGCAAAAATTACATGAATCACATTTGGTGAAACGCTGTTTCACTGAACCCAACATATGCTTGTCTGTTGATTCCACTGCAGTTAAAGTTTAATTCCAGCTGCATTACTTTTTCTTCTGTTTCTGCTTAAATTTTCCATACCCTATGTTGAAACTTTGTCCTTGTCTTCTAGACCCTACTCATCCCTAACTCAGCTGCTATGCAGGATTGGTATTCCTATCACAATCTCTGCTCCTTTAAATTTTGCCAAAGCCTAGAAGCTTTTTTCTGTGTTTTTTTTTAATGCCTGAAGAAGTAAAGAGTAAGTGAAAACAACTATTAACTACTAAAAATAACACTATTTAAAAATATATTCTTCTGTAAATAAATCAGAGAATTTATTTCCTACCATGGTCCAATATATTAGCAAAACATATATCTATGGGAATTACTATTCCAGACCATGACATGAGACTGTGGCAGTATGGAACAGTATCTCCTTTTATAATATATGCAAACTCATCTGGAACACTTGGCTCTTTTTTTAAAGTCATGAATAGTTACAAGCCCTTCCATGTTACATAAACAACAGAGAAAACATAATTCAAAACCAATACTACAGGGGGAAAAATAAGGTTGTCTCTCTAGAATATTTCTTTCCCTTCCCTGGTTAATTGGATTCTTTGCCAAAGAAAATGGGCAATGAAATGCATTGATGTACCTCCACTGAAATGAATGGAGAAAAGAGCATTTAGCTTGCTAAGGAATTTGGTCTTGGGAATGCAGTAGTCAGGGAAAAACAGAAGTTAGGCATTGGCATTCCACCAGCTTGGGAAAGCCAACAGTAAAAGAATAAGGAACCAACAGTTATGAATTGTAACAGTATCAGTTGAGTAATTAGAGTTTCTGCAGCTGCAACATTCTAGGCATTAATGCCATTGCCATTAATAGAGTAATTACTAAAAGTTTAAAAATCTCCTGTGATGAGGTTTAATGTTGCACATTAGACTACCAGTCAGACAACTACTGCCATCACATTTTACAGTATTGTCTATTGCTGCTAATGATTCCAGGTGTCTGACCTGAAAAATAAAATTATGATAATATTATCTTCTTAATATTTAATCCCTGACATGTACAGAGAAGCCTTTTTTCCTATTGTTTTGCTTTCAACTTTCAGGATACTAGGGTGGATTTCACTAATTTTTACAGTAAAACTAGTTGAAATTATGAAATGGTAAATATTGCAGATATTTATCCTATTTCAGTATTTGATTTTGTAAACTGTATAAAATGCTAAGTCTGAAATCATGCTAATGTTGATTAATTAATCCAAGGTCATTACAGCCCTGCAATTTCCAAGGTTCAGTTTTTATGTGCCTTTTGGCTGTCTAAGAAAGGGGGAAAGTAGCTCCAGTTAAGGCTTACGCTTTTGCCAGATCTTGATGTCAGGCTAATTCAGATCAATCTTTTTGTAGCTCCCTCTTCCACCAGCTAAAATAATCCTTCTTAATGGAATCTCTTGTACACAATGCACTTCTCAGGGTTTGGTTTTTATAAACTCTTAGTGTTGCAAACAGATGCGGTAGGTTTATGACACAAGTCTCCTTGAAGGAGATCCTCAATCACTTATGTAAAGCGGGATTATTTAGTCTTTCTTTAAAGATGTTTTCAAAGTACAATGAGGAGTGGCATCTGTCCCACTCTCTGCTTGCTTGTTCCTCCAGTTCTTTGGAAATCTCTAAAAGTAGCACCTGATAGACACCATCTGTACTGACAGGAAAAACAGTAGGACGTCACAAACAAAATGTTAATGTAATCATTAACATCTTCCTCCTCAGTTTAGGCATGATTTTTTTTCCCAGAAGCACAAGGCAATGTAAAATAGATGAGCAGTACCAGCCAGGTAGGGAGATACCATCAGTACTAGCAGCAATTGCATAATTATTCCCACTGCATCACTTCTCAGATGTCACAGGAAAAACCTAAATTTCCAGTTTTCTAAGTATGTGGCTTGTTGGCCCAGAGTAAAATTGTGCCATAGCAGTGAAAGAGCTCTTTCATTCTTTAAGAATGGCCACAGTTTTCCAAGGAAGGGTAAAAGTGTACTGGAAAACACAGTGTTTGCCTCAGTGCTCTTCTATCAGTTGTTTATCCTCCCCGTCCGTCATCCAGTGTTGACTCCAGTGTTGCTAACGATAGTTCAAGAGAGAAAAAAGGGTAAACACAGCAGCTAATGTTGAGAACCTCATTTTATAGTGATTTCTCTGGAAGTTTTCCCAGATTTCACATGTGCCATGGCACAACAGTCTACATTTCAGAAAGTGGGTCTCCTGGAAATGCAGTGAGAACAGCCATACTTACAGTGGGTAGGCTGTTTTCCTTGACTTCGTTTGAAATATTGTGTCAGCTACTTGTCCTTACAAAAACCCAAAAACCTAGCCAGTGAGAGAAAGAACAATGCACTCTATAAAAGGCACAGGTAGGTCACTTTCCAGTTCCCAATATGCCTGTGGCAATACCAGGAGCGGAGAAGGTATAGAAATGTATCCTTGTCACAGACAGATCTTTAACACAGTTAAGATGCTTTCTTTTGCTGTCTCAGTTCTGAAATATTTTTGGATGTTTTCCATGTTTCTGTCCTTAATTTTAATATGGAAGTGATAGTTAAGGTCAAGACACAAAAAAATACAGTCCCTGACATTGATGTTTTGAATGTTTTTTTCTATATTACAATATCAGATTCAATTTTATACGTTCATTCACAGGCTCATGTGTGCTGACAACGGCTGTGTCTTGAGTCATGTACCTTTTGTCCCTGGTAAAGCTTCATCATCTCATACAGTGTTGGACATTATTTTTTTATATGTTTGAGATCTTTCTCATATGCTGGTTCTGTGCTCTAGACGGTCCATTAGTCAGCAGTTACATCATATTTTTCATAGGTTTCACTTTAATTTTCTTAAAATCTTTCAGAAGACATTTAAATATCTATGTGACCATAAATGCACATAAATCTTGTTCTCAACAAGAACGCAAAAGAGAAAAACTAAAACAAAGAGAAAAAAAAACACAAGGAAAAAAAAGCTGCCATTAGTTCAAAGATTAAGAAGAGGGAAAAAAATCAACATCCCTTAATTCAGCTGAAGGAAAACTGATTGCTGATGATATAGACTGGGGGACTAAAAGATTATTTGTTAAGTGTTGAAGACTGAATTATGATAGTGGAGCCAGGGACAGGAGTTCTTATTTGTTAAAGCAATTTCATTTAGTTCAGAAGACTGTACAGACAATGCAACTGGGTAGAACAGAAAGAGTTATTTGAATGGATGACTCGGGAGTAAAGTGTGAACCGCTCTTCATCTGACTTGTCATAAAAGTGATCAGCTCCTATAATAACTGAGCCTTCTCCAAATAGAAGGTCTCCCCCATGGTACCAAATTTAGTGACAACAAGCAAGAAATAACTAGCATTACTGCCAGGGAACAGCCCCACCATCTGACTGAAACTTTGGCTTTCCAATTACTCTATATCAAACAAATAGCCAATTTTAAAGATTTAAATTAATATTTAAATGGAAGGATGAGCTGACACAGGTTTCCATCATTTTCCCTTGATAATAATCTTTTTTTTCTTTAAATAAAGAAAATGGAAGATTTTTATGGAGGATAACAAATTCTGAGTCAATTAATAGCAATGAAAGTGACAAAGAAAGGATCTTAAGCATCTTAGAGGAAAGAGAGATAAAAAGAGAATTTTGTCTTTATCAGTTCATTAGTTAAAGCTTATGTTTAATTTTACTAATTCTTACTACTTATTAGATGAATCCAATTTGTAGAGCCATGCAGCCCATTCACCACTTATCTAAAGTATTCAGTGGCACACAGTAGGAGTTTTCTTACAGGGTATTGAAAGGAAACTAATGAATAGACTCCCAGGAGAAGAGATCAATCTCACCTACCTTCAGTAGGTCTAAAGTGTCTAAAAGTTAAGTACCTATTTCGCCCAATTGTCTATCCCTCCTGGAAAGAGAGATGTACCTCTAAAGGTCGGTTGTTCCTACAAATGGGTATTTAAAAGTAGCGTGACAGGCCTCTGGAGAACATCTCTGCCTCTTTCTGTTAAGGGTGGAAGGAGCCCACATAATCAATCTAGACTAGTTTGAGATAATTAATCCTCCGAAGTGTTTTGAAATGTAAATCAAGACTTTAAATCCAGCAGACAGGATCTGCGCTAGATGCATTTACTTAATAAATGTCATTTTTTCCCATCATTTAGAAGCACTGATGAGGCTAAAACCATTTATATGTATAAGTTGCTTTCAAATCCTGGAAGATGATGTATAATAAGGTGACTACTTCATATCTTTAAATAACATACTGAAAAGTTGAAATATAGTCATTTAAGATGCAGGAATCAGCTTGGCTTTCTTTAAATGCAGTAATCATACCAATAAATTATTTTAGTAATTATTAATAATAATATATTCCTTTAATAAACCAGTTCAATTCAAGTTGGCATTTCTATATTTTTATTTTAGTGTGAAAAACTAATCCAATTTCCAGCTATAAATAATGCTGTTATGAGCTCTTTGGATCTTGAAAGGTGTTGACAAGTAGAGGATAAGGGAGAAGAGAAATAAAATTAAAGAACTGAAAAGGCTTTTCCAAGGGCCCAATAGAGTTGCTGAACAGGCTTAAACATTTTAGGTACCTGATATTCCAAAACAAAACAATATGTTTAAGTACATAAACTGGATTTGGACACTTTACAAGAACCTTATGGGTCCTAAGAAGAGAACCAATGGATGTAGCCCAGTGGGCATCAGTCTCTTCTCCCAGGCAACCAGCAGTAGGACAAAAGGGCACGGCCTTAAGCTCTGCCAGGGGAGGTTTAGGTTGGATATTAGGAAGAAATTTTTTACAGAGAGGGTAATCAGACATTGGAATGGGCTGCCTAGGGAAGTGGTGGATTCACTGCCCCTGGAGGTTATTAAGATGAGGCTGGATGTGGCACTTAGTGCCATGGCCTAGTAACCACAGCAGGGTTGGATTGAGGGTTGAACTTGATGATCTCAGAGGTTTTTTTCCAACCAGTTGATTCTATGATTATATGAATTGGGAAAAAATGCCCTTTGGAGGTGCAAATATCTCTGCATTGCCTATAGTCACAATCTGAATAATTTACCTGGACTAGACACCTGAATTATGGCAAAGATGAGCAACATCTTAGGTAACCACAGCAGATGGAAAAAGTGGATCCCTCTCCTCTCAGCTCTAATGAGAGGTGACACATGGCTGAAGTGACTGAGGATTTTAAAACTGTCTAAAAAAGGTTGCTAATAGAGCATATAGGTAAAAGTCTGTAGTCTGAGACATGCAGCAGGACAAACCAATAGTCTTGCCAGGCCATCAGCTCTGGAAATAGCACATCAAGGGCCCCTACCCTGAACTGCATTGTGCTTACAACCCTTTGGAAAGCTGCATGATATCAGCCCCTGGATTTAGCCTGCTTTAATAAAAAACACGTTTGCACCACATGGAACCTGACAGTTTCCCTCCCTGGGTTTTGTCATGGACACTGAGGTCCTTTTACATCTGAACAAACAGACAGGCTGAGCAGTGCAGGCACACATGTGGCGGTCTCCTTCTCCTAGAGCTGACATCCCGAGAAGATGTTCAATGTAAGAAGCGTGGAAGGGTGGGAGACAACTGAACAAGTCTGTTTAAAAATAAAATAAATAATTAGCACATACGTACATTTGCATCACAGAAACAAGGCAGGAGCACCAATAATTTCCCTTGCACATTTGTAACAAGCAGATGGCATGAGGTAATTTTATGGCGGGACTTTGAAGTGACCTGCTCTTTCAAAATGTGAGACTGAAACAATCTTTTAAGAGCAGAGCACTTCCTTCCTGTTGTCTGTCTCGTGAGGCAGCAAGCTGCAGGGAGAGGTGCCCTCCTTCCTCACTGAGAATTAAAAGGGACTCATCTGCGCTGTTCTTTGCATTAAAGCATCAGTCTGGGGAGCCCTTCTGGGCAGGCACTGTCTGCTGTTCTCCCTGTGAGCTCTGCCTCCTCCCCGGGCACGGCCTCATGACACTGTTACACCCAAATTCCTGCAGTAACAAAGCAACATCAAACCTCAATGTTTCCAGCAGACCCCGGCTGCTGTGGCTTCCTGCCCCAGAGGGCAGCCCCTCCTCTCGTGCATTCACCTTTCCCACTATGCAGGTGGCCCTGTCACCTGTCCCTTCCCTCCATAGGCTGCTCTGCACAACGTGCAGGGAGATGGTCTTCCCAGGACCTGCACATGTAGGTTCAGGTGTTCCCCTTACTTGTCGAAGGGAGCAAACTCAGAGCATGGGAGCTATACGAGAGGAAAGGAGATGGCTTGTGATATGCGCAAGGGTACCCTTGGATGCCCCTGGTAATGGGCCACCCTTCTCTGCACAGGGAAAGGGAGCACAAAGGTTTGATGCATCCTGCGTGTGCAGCCATGGCAGGCAGCTACTGCACATTTGTTTCCTTGACAGAGTTTCTCCCTGTCAGACAAAGCCCTCCCACACTTTTCGCTCCTGAATCCTCATGTGCAGATATCCCAGGGGTCACTCAGGCCTTCTCCTGCAGCAATATTATGGGTGAGTTTCACCCCCTAAGAATATGTTTACGAATGGAAAGCAAACCCTTCTCCAGCCTACAGGGTCGTCAGGAAAGGCATATGTCCTTGATTTGCAGTAGACCAAAGCATTAATTTGCTGTTGTTAATTATTTAATGCAAGATTTTTTCCTTAACCACCTACAAAGACTAATAGGCAGTAACTACAACTTAAAAGGAGACAACTTCGGATGCAGAAAAAATGTTCTTTATGAAGCACTTCCTGTGTCCTCCGGAGTACCTTATCTGACCAGCATCTTTCACTGTTATTTACATTTTATCTTCTTTAAGAACACTTGTGTTATGGACTGAGTCATCAATAAGGGCACAACATGAAAGGAGGGATGAAAAATAAGCTGTCTTAAGAGCACTACTCTGCAGGAAACTTATTAGCATTTATTGTGCAGTATCAAGTTACCAGAGTTGAATGGAAAGAACAGAGTTTATTTAAGTGGCACAAAGCTTTGGAAGTCACATTCTGTGTTTCAAAAGTACATGATGGAAAAAGGCAGAAATAAAATTCCTTAGATTTGGCAGAAGCCAATAACAGGTACAAGTTCGGGGGGATGCTATTAAGGCTCATGAGAGCCTTAAGAAACAGCTTTTGGATAAGGGAAATGCCACAGAATTAGGGAATAAGGTGTAATTTACAGTGGGAGAAATCCCAGGGCTATCACGTTCATAACTGACTTGCACAAAGCCCACATCTTGCCATTCCCCCTCAACTCCTCCACCTCAAAGCAAGCAAAAGAAACATACTTAAGAAGCAGCTCAGTAGATTTCCAAAACTTATTTCTGCATCTGGAACACTCCTGAGCTTTTTCAACTGCCAAGTCACAAGCCTCACTCCCACATTAATAGACTAATTGCTACTGATGCAGCCTGCAGGAAAACCTTCGAAGCCTGTCGTTAGGATCTATATTTACAGAAGACATGCATGTGCTGCCACAAGCAAAGTACACAACTAGAAATTAGGCTAGATTTACAAGTTTGAGCTCTCCTAAGCACGGATAAAGTTGAAGTGTGTACAGCTGACATTTCATTCCAAGAAAGCAAAAATATATGCAGAGAGGCGACTTCACCTTGCTTCGGGAGAAGATCTTATTCCTCCCTGACTATGGTCTCTCAAAGCAGAAGGTCATGATCTGAACTTCCATTATGGCTGTTCAAAAATGCATCAAAGGTTCGATGGATAAAAGAATGTTATTTTCCAAAACCACTGGGACACTTCCTGTCAGTTCACATAATTGAGTATTACAGTATTTAAATTACAAATTGAAGATTATTTTTACAGGTGTCATTTTAAATATAATATGAAATTTCTTGACATTACCTCAGCCGTGCTACACAACCCAGCTGCGCTCAGACTTGCATGTGTGATGCACATGGCTGAAATTTTGTCATGTTACATCATGGGCTACAAAAACACACAGTATAAATAGACGATGTAATATTTGAGAGAGCAAAAACATATAGTGCTGGCCTTGCTTCATGAAACCCCAGATCTAATACGGACGTGGAAATGTAAACTGTTATTAGAGTTCAGATGAAAACTCTTTCCAAAGGGTCATGCAGAAGCAGGGGTCAGACAGACGGAGCTCGGTTGCCCTCCAGTGGGCTCGCACGGCCCCTGCCTCCCTCCCTGACCGAACCTGTCCCAGGCAGGAAAACCAACTGCACGACTTCCAGAGCTGAACAAACCAGACAGCTGCAGCCCATGGGGAAGACACACGTTATTCACACTGGCAGATCTGCAGGCCAACAAGGAAAATGTTAAATTAATTAAGAAAGAGATCTTTAAGAATCCTCTTGGCTTTCTGTCCACAATCTGGCATTAGTGGCTGCAAAGAATTTGTCTTCAACTGTTCTAATTTAATGTGGCTTTCTAAAATGCTATTATCTCCATTTTGTAATTTGTTATTTCATTTTTATGGTTTCCAGCAAATGCCACGTCTGGAAAGGAAAATTCCACCTTTTGCTATACTCTGTTGTGACTTGCAATTTGCTTTCATTCTGCATTAAAAACTCCATTCCCATCAAAGAATTCTAAGCAAAACAAGAAAAAATAAAGAAAACAAACTGTCAGCAACTTCCTAATGTTGTTAACACAAAAAATGTCAACAATAGTCACTAGATAAATTAAAGCTCCCTTGCCCTTTTGCTACTCTCTTCCTAAAGCAACCAACACGAAGCTTTAAGTCGATTCCAACCTTTCTAAACAGTTTCAGATCCAACACACAGTGGCCACAAACTACGTTGGGTGCCTGGGCAGTAACTCACAGCAGTTGCCAAACTTGGGAGCAAGGAGATGACATTCCATCTGTAGGCCTGTCCACACAGTAAGAATAAGAGACTGATAATTGTAGGATTAATGGAGCAATTTTTGTTTTCTTTATGGTTGGGCTGCTTTACAAAGGAAAAAAAAAGAGCATAATTTCAGCGATTCAAGGAATAGATTTGGGAATAGATTCAAGAAATAGATTCAAGGAATTGAGGAAAAGGCATTAACAAATTGTAAATCAATTTTGAGGAGTTAGAATTTCAACACATTTTTAACTATTACAGTAAAGGACCATAACAAAATGACCACCTCTGTCTCTTAAGACAGAACATTATGCTCTTTTTTTAGGGATTTCAGTGCAAACATTCTTATTCCCCTCAGTTAATATGTCTGTTTTCATTCTTTCATCCTACGAAGAGATATTAAAAAAAAAAGTAGAAGCACCTAAATAAAATAGGGAAAGAAGATATTCTAATGTTCCTATTCTATACTGAAATATCTTTTCAAGAAATACTGCATGACTTGATGTTAAGCAATTTGGGTTGTCTCCATGAATGGAGTTGACTATTTAATTAGAGACAGAAATAAAAACAATACAAAAATAAGAGAGTGGAATAGTTTCTTGTTGTGAAAGGAGGGTAAATCGAGGCTGCTCTAATCTAACCTGGAAAACGAGCATACTGGGATGGGTCTGATACTAGGAAAACCTGCCGGGCCAGACGTGGGGGTCACAAGGGCACAGCCTAATCCAGATGGAAACAGGAGAGGGAGCTCTCACCCAGCCTGTCGAGATGGGAAGGTGCTCCCAGGTACCGCGCTCCAGGCTAAAAGATGAGCTATGAACCCCTGATAAAGGTCAACTGTTTATATCCTAGAAGTGAAGCACTGATTTCTTTATGTTTAAGTTTCATTATAGGCAGGTAACTACTGTTACTGACTCTGTGGATTTTACCCCAAAACCATGCATAATTTGGTGGGCCTTTTTTGTTTGTTTTGTTTGGGGGATTTTGTTAGGTTTTTGTTTGTTTGTTTGTTTTGGTTTAGGTGTTGGCTTTTTTTGTTTCAGGGATTCCTAACGTTAATTGACTGGAGTTGAGTTTGACCTCATGAGTTTGACCTTGATATTTGGGTTGTTCACATCTGAAATTCAAAGTCAAAATTAACAAGGAATGGGAGTTGATGTGGATGAAACCCAAAGCAAATGTTTGTAGGAACCTCTGAGAAATGGAAGTACTCTGTTCACATAGTTCTAATTATAACTGCATTTGCAGGATTCATATGAGCTAGGACCCGTGGAAGAGAAACATGAAGGGAAACTGATTTAAAGGGAAGGCAAAATACCCTATGGAATTTGGATTGGAATCTTCTAACGTGAAGGAAATCTGCTGCAGAAAAGTGGGAACTACTTAAAAAGCAGCTGGAGAGACCACAAGTGAAATTCATCCTGGTTACAATCTAAACACAGAAAAGGGCAACAAAGACCAGTTGGTTAAGCAAGGATATAAATTCTTTTACACCGTGTGCAAAAAGCCTAATAAAGTGTATTTAAATATAAATAACACTAGGAACTACATTTTAAAAAGTAGGCTGAAGCTAATTAAAATGAATAATTAAGAGATTAGGAGACGAAAGGACTCTAAGGAACGGTAAACTGTAAAGAATCATCAAAGCTTTTCATATGCCCATGGCAAAGAGAAGGGAAGGCAGAAAACTACCATTTTAATTTAAAATGAAAAAGATGGTGAAATAGACACACTCTCCATGTTGCAATGGTGTTGCTCCTTATTTAAAGCTGAGTACAGCTTTCAATATTTTCCATAACCAATCCATCTGTTTTCTGCTCATGATAGGGGGGATTCCTCTCATCACACTCTATCTATATAGAAAAGGGACAGGCTGCTCACTCATTCAAACACTATCAACAGTCAATGGAGGTGGGCATTTAAGATAAGGAAGTTGACCCACTATGAGCTACGAGAAAGCCCAGGTGACTAAAGTTAGGTGTGAGGACAAGGCTCTGCATCTTCACAGGCATAATTTTAATCCAGTTAAAAATTTTTGAGGAAATAATTAGTGACTTGAAATCAATGAAACTTAACAGTTTACAGAAAACATTGGCACCACAGCCTGAAAATAGCCAATTGCAATTGCAAAAGTAATAGGAAATTTGTCCCCAGATTAAAAAGATACAGTTTCTGCCCATAAATGGCATCCTTCCATGTCAAACTGATGAATTTCATCTGTGAGTCATTTTTCATGGAATGGTAAAGTTACAAGGGGTAAATGGCTTGTTAGACTGCAGACATACTCAAACAGCATAGCTGGAGAGTGGGTGAGAGCTGGTGTCTTTGCAGTTGCAGTGGTTAGTTCTGGAGCATTCCCTTGCTATTATTTTCAGCTGTTCAATGTTATGCCTTTCCACAACACCACTTGCCTGCATTTCAAAGAGTAATAATTTTTTTTTCAAAGACTGATAATATCTGCACACCAAAGATCAACCTGCAGTTCCTTCTTATATTTCAGAAGAACATGGATGAGTTACATGAGGTGTAACCTACATGATTTGCAAGGAGGACCTTGTGCTGATCTGCCCACAGACAACCACCAGGGAGTAAAGAATTTCACAACACAGACCATTTTTTTATTAAATTTTTCTATTTCATTTTAGTGACATAAATAAATGCTTTTTGAAAGGAAAACTGCAAAGGGTTTGACTTCTGCTCCAATGAGAGTCCATTCTGCAGAAAAGGACTTCGGATTTATAGGAAGCAGAAAGTGTTTGCTTGAAAGTAGCAACACCTGAGATTTTTCAAGGAATCATAGAATAGTTTGAGTTGACAAGGACTTTAAGGATCATCTAGTACAACCCTGCTGTCATGTGCAGGGACACCTCCTACTAGACTGGGTTGTTCAAAGCCCCATCCAGCCTGGCCTTGAACACTTCCAGGATGGGCCATCCACAACTTTTCTGGGCAACCTGTTCCAGTGCCTCACCACCCTTAAAAAGAAACCCACCCCTGGGTGGACCTGTGAAATCCTGGCTTTCAGTGAAATGGCACTTGGCAGGGATGCCTACAGTTGTGGTCTGGCAGAGTCGTCTGCTCAGCGTGGAGAGGAGGCACGTTCCCATCCTCTGTAGGAAAGGTACCATGGAGAATGCTCAAAACGTTCTCCAACTCAGCTGTGGGAAATTTTTGTGAGGACTTGTTTGTAAGAACTCTGGGTGAGTTCTAGCTGGTCTACCTGAGAAGCTACATGAAGGCTCAGCAGTGTTTCTGGATTATGCTTTTATGAAATACAGTAATATTAAAGCAATGATGTGACTGAAATAGATTAACACAAAATTCTGTTATTTTACATTAGGGTGTCCATATCAAATAGTAATAAATGTTGCTTAATAAGTACTTGCTGTCAAAATCCTCAGTGCTCTTAAAAACATGCTCTCTCATGAACTACCAAAACAACATAATTTTCTTCCACTGAAACAAGAGATATGAGAGTTCCTACTGCAGTAGGTCTACCCACAAGTCATCAAAGTCTGTGGGAAACTTCCACTGACATTCAGGTTCCTATCACAAAGCACAGAGAAAGGAAAGATCCTAACTACACAGGCAATTCTTCTGCTAAAAGAACAGAAGATACACAGTTTTCAGTTAGGAAAATTCAGAGCAATCCTAAGTCACAGTTTAGCTGATGATTTTCTTGAAAGCTGAATATCACTTGTATGAATAAATCCAACGGGACACAGCAGTGGTGTTTTCAGTCCTGTAGCTACATATTCAAATGAACAGTTTGCACTAGAAAATCTTGTAAAAGATCCTTCAGGTGCCATGTGGGGCTTTTTGCCTTTTTTCTTTTTTTTTACAGAAGATTTTTTGTATTTGTTTTGAATAGTCATTAATCAGAGTAGTGGAGAGGAAAAAGAAACACCAGAAATGGAATATCACTTCACAAGCCTGCAATTAGCAGACTAACAAGTTTGTTATTTTTGTACTTTTTCCCACTGTATGACCTAATGGAATGCAAGCAAGCACTAAGCACACCACAGCTCCAGCAAGAGCATTGTGGTCTTTCACAGCGTGCACAACTGTACTGGAAGTCCCTGGGAATTTACTGTTGTAGAGCTAAAATGCACTTGATGCCTTGTCCATCTCAATTTATCCAGAGTCATATGTCAAGAGCTCAATATCGATGAAGACAACATCTGAGGAGTCAGGCTCTTGGATATGTTCCAGTGTTTAGCATAATAGGAGTCTTAAGGAATTTAGTCCTATCTTGATATTTGAAGAACAATGCAAATAATACCAGGTTTCATATGCATAAGAAATGCTTAACACAGAGACAAAACAGAGAAACGTACAGGTGTCTTTTCTTGATTGTTTCCAAAACCTCCCTGTCCCTCTATATTTTGAGTTTAAGCTCATTTGAGAAAAGAGGGGGAGGACAAATGCTTTTTGATTAGCAAAACTAAGAAGTTGTGCAATAATGCAAAGGGAAGGTCGGAGTTCAAATTCGGCACGCTGGATTGCTTGTCTCCCTCAATCCTATTCACTAAATCAGCAGCACTGAATTTCTATGATGACAGGAAGAATTTGGAAGGGGAGGAGGGTTGTACTAGTATTGAAAACAAAAAATAAATCTATAAAATTATTGTCTTAATCTCTTTGCAAAGGTAGAAGTATCTGTACATTAAAAGAATTAATAACTTTTACCTTCACTGAAAAAGGAAGAATTTTTCTTTAAGTTGAAATTATGAATACACATTTTTAAGCTTTAATTCTAACCCAAAGTCTGTGTTAGATAGGTAACCTTCCCCAGTAATAAAATGCTTCTCACACAAAATATCCATAAAATATTCTTCTTGAATGTTTGTGATCCAAATAACATTATTATGAGAACTTACCACAACACCAACCAAACATTAATTCTAGCCCAGATTACCGAAAGTACTTATACACTTAGCTTGCATTTAAATTTAGAAATGTAGATCCCTCTGGAACCCAGCACTCATTAAAAAAGTCAGATCTGAAAAATAATTCTTACTGAGAAATCAGATCATTTCATGCAATTAAGGCATACTCCTGTTGAGAAAAGAAATACAATCTCACTGAGAAATCAGCAAAGCAACTTAAACACAAAAAGACTGAGACTATGTAGTTCTTTCAATTATTTCAATTTTTAAAAGCATCAGCAATTATCAAGTGCTAAAACTCAGTAGCAATTCTATCTTGTCTGAATCCTTGAAAATATTAGGTACAGTTTGCAAAAGCCTTTTGATCTTGCAGCTAAGCTACACACTCCGGGTTTCTAACACCAACACTCACTGAACATAAAAAGTAGACTCCTGACTCAGAAAGAGTTAAGTTAGGAAATGAGGTTTAGTAGAAATAATGACTTTACCCTGGAGCTTCAAAATGACTTATCCATGCAACGCTGAAACTTATCTCCATCCATGGATTTTAGACTACAGGGAGTTTCTGTGCACCTGGTCCTACATGAGGAACAGATGGAGACAGGGGCGTGGCCGAGTGACCCTTCACTCCAAACTGCAAAATAGTTGCCTCCTACCCCAAAAAGTGCCCGGCACAGGAGAAACAGCAGTGAAAGTGGTCTCTTTCTTCTCTCACAGGTGAGTCAGTAGACAGCAAAGAATATGAGGCCTCTGTTGGTGGGGTAGTGTCTGGTCAGGCATTGATCCATCCTACACTCAGAGGGTTGACTGGTGTGAATGGGGCATACCAGGCCAAGCAACAGTGCCAGCCAAAAGTCTCTGGCATAACAGCTGTATGCAGACTGAAACAATTCCTGAGATTTAAGTATATAATGTCCCCCTATTTCTCCAGCCTGGTCATCCCAAAGGCTGGTTTAAGTGACTTAGCACCTTTGAGAGAAGCACATAATTCACCCTGATTTCAGCAGCAATAACTGACTGGGTATTTCTCCTTTAGGTGTTGAAGACCCTCAGCTCTCGGAAACCAACTCCAGCACACAGCCAGACACCCTGGCTGAGATTTACCCCATTAATTTTAAACCCTTCAAAGTTATGTGCCTAGTCCAAACTAGCCACTGATCTCCCTTCTGAACTCCATGTGAAGAGATAAATCTGTCCAGGGAGGAATTCAATCCATTCATCCTAGACAGTTCTCTTAATTTATTTTCTAAGAAATGGCTTGGGTACTGCTTCGCAGGAGGGAGGCCTTACTTGTTTCAGATCCTGCAGATCTCAGAATATGACTACTGAAAATACATTCAGTATGTATGGTTTTGAACCTCAAGTAAAAGATTTTTTTTCTCACTGTCAATCTCTTCTCAGTGTAATACCGCATCTGAGTACACCTTGCTTGTAAAATATCAGCAGGTTGAACACATTTTTAACTGATATTTTTCTCACAGTTCCAGAGCTACATATATTTTTAAGGTCTCTATAAGTGTCTATCAAGCTTCCACCATCAATGAAAAATAATTCCTTGGAAAGAAATTTAAAACTTCTATTTTTTTTTAAAACAGTTGGTTGTCTTTCTTTTTTTCCACAGCAGACAAGAGAAGATCTAGAAAGCTAGAGATGCTCATCTCCCCAAGGTTACCAAAAAAAAAAATGAACACACAAAAAAAAAAAAACAGTCCGAGAAAAAAACCTAAACTGAAATTGAGACACAAGGGATAATCCAAGCAGCATTTTCAATACAAACCTTGACAACCCCGTGTTGTCCTACAGAACGATCTTTGCTTATATGTGCAGCTGATATGCAATTCAATGTGTCATTTTTTTGGACGTGATACCAAGAAATTCCAGGAATCGTTCAGCCAAAGGTAACTGTAAGTATAATATGATGTGTGGGTATAAAAACTGAAACCCCTTATTTTGTGAAGCACTTCACAGAAGATTTGAAAAATCCACCTTTCATTAGAGCCAAATTCCAACCTCAGATACACACTTGGGGCTCTCATTAAAGGCGCTGGGAGCCAGAAGTACTTCGTCGAGGGCAGACTTCAGCCGTTTCTGTATTTATCCTTACAGAGTAACTCTACTGAAGCCTTGATTAGCCAAATGGAACAGAGACATGAAAGTAGTTTAGATTAACATGGTTTGGATAAGTAGGAGAGGTTTTAGTGTTTTGCTATGTGCTTTAATAGATGTGACCTTAGGCCACAAATCAGCAAGGCTCCTGGGCACATGCATAACGTTAACCATATGAGTAGCTGAGTGCAGTCGGCAGAACTATTTGCACTCTTAAATATAGGCCTGTGTGTGAGTACTAGGTAAAACTACTCCCTAATTTTGAATAAAAGGACAACTGAGGTAAGTAAGGATTGTGTATTGCTCTGGTTTATTTTTAACCCTAAACACGAGCTTAAAGCAAGCACCCTGGGAGAGGGACTGCTTTTTTATGGACACACAACTCATTCATTCCAGCCATGTGAATGGGGCTAAACCAACCAGCTTTGGGTACAGGTGAGAAAAATCTCAGACAGCAACAATTCAAAATCCCTGCTAATAGAGCTTAGAAAAGGAATCTCAGCAGATCTGGATGTCTGTGCTGAACAGCACAGAGAAAATTAATTCTCCCTCTCCTGAACTTCCAGATCAGAATAGTGAATCCACACTGATTTTTTGTCCCAGTTTCCAAGGAAAATGAGGCTGTTGGAGGATCTGTCTGTGTTCCAACTTCACCCCAGTCACTTTTGCTCCAAGATGTGGAGAAGGGAACAATCAGTGAAATCCTTAAAGTTTCACAACAACGTCAAATGCTGTGATAATGGGAGAATAAAGAAGCTAGGATAGCTTTGCAAATTAGTTTAAGTTTACAGTCTTTTATACTAAAAATACCACACTTGTCTGTCCCATTATAAAACATTAAGTAGCAGTAGTATGTGCTAGCAAAGGCATATGATAACCTTATAAAATCTAAAACAGAGAGTTGCAAAAAAACCCGAGCCTGCCCCTAAAACTACCTGTTAGCTTTTCCCTACAATGATTACTAATAAGAATAATTTTTTCCCCACTTTGCACCTGAATTATTCATACTGACTTACTAACACACTTCATAGGTAAATGCAGAAGCTCTGTGTGCTGCTCCATAGCAGCATGCACTGGAGTTCCTTCCTCCACACACCATGCCATGGGATGCAGCCACAAATGCTCTCCACATATAGCACTTGTAACATCATACATGAACCAGGAGAGTCCGTGACACTGGTATGAGGCTGGGATTTACAGGATGAATAATGTTGATCCAGATTTTTTCAACTTCATCTGATTACTAAAAGGAAATTATTTGAAAGCAAAAAAAAAAAAAAAAAAATTAGCTCCTTGTGGATATTTCCATTTGCTAACAAAATAGATATGTGCACAAACCAGCACATATTAAGTTCAGAGAGATGGATTTTTTTTCTGCTTTATTATTCCAGTCATACAAATATGTTATTAACAAGGCTCTGAAAAAAAAATAAAAAGAAGGCTCCAATAGCAATGTATTTTAGAAGAATAAACATCTGTGGCTTATGGGACACATGCATCAAGCTTGATTCAGCTGCATGACAGCAGGATGGTCAATCTGCCTTTTCAATCTTAACTCCCACTGTGGGACTATGACTGAAAAAGAACTGGGAGGAAAGGCTGTTCCTTTATTAGGGAAAAACAATTCTGCATGTTTTAACAAATATGGGGAGACAACAGGAAAAAAAAAAAGGAAATCCTTTTGTTAAATACCCATGAGTTGAGCCCCTATATAGGGATCTTTCCTTGAAGCAAAGACATCAAGGGAATTCAAAGCACTACAGTGAAAGCAAGTCAGATGGGGGATGTGACAAGTTGGTGTTGGTAACAACAGAACCATAACAGAGGGAGGCAACACATGCCTCTCTGTGTGCAGACTGAATCCCTCAGGCCTTCAGCAGAAACTCAGCAAGCAAAGAAGCAAAAAAGCTGCTTGCCTGAGCTAAGATGAAAATTGTAAAATATCCAGTGAAAATAAAAGCTCCTGGGGCTTGAATGAAAAGATAATGAGGAAAAAAAGCTTTAATACGATGAAAGCAGTGATAAAGAGGAGAAGGAAATGAAGATAAATACAGGTAACACAAGCACCCCAAAAAACAATGGTATTCAAATGGTGAGCTCTTCTCTGCCTGCACTGCTTTTATTTCAGTGCATCCTTCTGTCACTAAACTCAAACACCTGTATAATCTGTCACATGTATCCGCTGTAGGACTATTGCAGGTGTGCAGCCCTGTGCCATGTGCTGGGGGATAAAACAACTATGTCTGCCCATTTGTGACCTCTCTCCCCCCAGTACTGCTCCTCTTGGGACTATTTAGATGACTAATTCTGACTGGGGAGAATGACAGTGAAAGAAGCAAGATGAAGTCCCTGGACTTCATCCCAGGGTGCTGCAAAATCAGTGCTGTACAGGAAAGCGAGGAGGGAGGCACGAAAACAACAGTAACTCGAGAGCCATTTTTGCAAAAGGCAGGAAAAGCAGCTTATTGCTATTGCCAAAGAAATTTTTGTGATTATCTAGAAACAAGAGGTTTCAATTTCTTCATCTTTGGTATCAGACAGTACTTTGTGATGGACCGTATTGGTCGGGAAACGCACAGAAACTAATTTTCTTTTCTCCCTGGGTTTTTAAATTGTGATCTTAGCAGCAATATTTGCAATTTTTATGGGGAATCTGATTATTTCATCTGACCTTCTTTTGCTGCTGATAACACTTCACAGAAGAGTTATGTGTAAATGTAGGAAATTGACTCCACAGACTGCAAACTACGTAGGTCCTGAATTAGGTCTTGGTACAGTCCCACAGAAAAGTAGTCAATTATTGGTTCCTATAGTTCTGTGACTCTATTGAAGAGGGAAAGACTGTTAGGCCAAGCATTTTTTTTTAGTTAGGAAACAATACAACATATATATACATATACAGTGACTTCAGCAGCTCTCCTGCGGAGATAAACCAAGACACTTTGGGAGTTCGGCCTGGGGAAGAGAAGGCGCCAGGGAGACTTTGTAGCATCTTCCAGCACCTAAAAGGGCTACAAGAGAACTGGAGAGGGACTGTTGACACTGCTATTGAGTGACAAGATGAGAGAGAATGACTTTAAACTGAACAAGGGCAGGTTTAGAGTAGATATCAGGAAGAAATTCTTGACCGTGAGGGTGGTGAAGCACCGGCACAGGTTGCCCAGGGAGGTTGTGGATGCCCTGTCCCTGGCAGTGTTCAAGGACAGGTTGGATGGGGATTTGAGTAACCTGGTCTACTGGAAGGTGTCCCTGTCCATGGCAGGGGGTTAGAACTAGGTGAACTTCAAGGTACCTTTCAATCCAAACCATTCTATAATTTTATGATTATACATAAATATACAAATATACATATATAAATAAAAGAGAGAGAAATGTAGACAAAACTTAGGGTTTAAGAAACTGAAGGGCTAACTGACAGAATAGTGTGTCAGAAAAAATGTCTGTGTCAATGACGTTTTACGGTATTGTACAACATGAAAGATCCCAGACCTCTAGGCTACACCTGTAACATTTTAAACATTGAATGTACCCTGGACTGATCTCTATCTAACTCAGGAGCCAACTGGCATGGGCTGTTCTAACTCCATCTTCTCCAAATCTTCTGCCCTCCAAATCAGGATGGCTACAACCAGAGTGTCTGCTGAGAAAAATCCTGTCTTATATGCTGACATTCCTGGGCATTGCTTAGAACGATGTTAGTCAGCATGGGCTGAAAGCACCTCACAGATACTCTTTGTAACACTATAAATGATAAAGTTACAGTGCTCAGGGAACATTCCTTGCACAGTTTGATTTACTAGTACAGACTTATCCAAGAAGAGCCCAGATTCAGGACCTTACATAACTTCACTGGACAGAGCAGTTTCTAAGAAACGAACTGTTGTAAGAATCCCGAATTTCACATTGAAAATTGTGCGGTTTCCCTGGTTCTTTACTGATCTTCCAGAGGAAAACTAGTTGCACTTTAATGGCAAGTCCTCTGCAAGCATTTCTGAGGCCCTCAGGATGAAACTATGTCAGTATTTTACCTAGAACCATGCTTCATGGATGTGGTACTGCACTTTGCTGACCTGTGAGAATGCAACATATGTAGCTAAACCATAATTCTTAAATGGGTCATCTATTGCTAGCATGAACAGGTAGCTGAGTGCCTCAGTTCTCTCTAAAGGAAGTGCCATCAATTTAATTTTATGGGAGAAGAAGCTAAAGAACACACTAAGCTTTGTGTGCAGGAATTTGAAGGCCTTGCCCCTGTGTCACAAGTATGAGGGACTTTAAAAGAAAACAGGTATCACAAATGATCTGCAAATCAACGCTAAAACACTGTTATTTCTAGGGTTTTTTTTACAACTGCAGCAATGGGCCAGAACTGGTTTCAGATTCTGCCAGCTCCCATGAAAGAAATGGCACAGTAGAAACAGGGTCCTGCACACCAAGTGTGAAAGTCAAACTCCTGTATGCAGCATCTTTTCCAAGTGAAGCCCTGGCCTGCCACCTCTCATCCATCTCACACAAGAACACACAAGTACTATTTGTTATCCTCCCTTTCTGCCTAAACAACTGTGTTTTTTCTGGCATGTATCCACAAAGAGAAAATATAACAAAGAAAAGTCAAGGATGGATTATAGCTCTGAAAAAGATTTAATGACAAACACATTGGCATTTTCTTTTCTATTTTTAAATTTCATTTTACCAGTTTCATTACAGCATTCTGCTAGGTGACATGTTAGAGTTTGTTTGGTACAAATAGCCAAAACCTATGATGTGCTGCTGCAGTACTATATTCCTCCAATACCTCTCAGTGATTTCCTTTCCCCTCCCCTCCCTCCTTATTGTTTCAAGCTGTTCTTCAAAAGAAATGTCCGGACTTTATAAAAGAGTTTGTGCTTTTTGTTAAAAGCTGTTTTTAAAATCTGTCTACTCCTCTTTTCTTCCATGCCAAGTGTGCTTGGAGGTGTGAGTATACTAGTGGGTCACATTAGTTTACAGGGGAGGTAAAGAAATGAGATATGGCTGAGTTTCTCGGAAAGGATAGGACATCCTGCCCAGGAGGCTGGTTTTTGTCATGGAAACTAGGATTATAGACTATTCTTCTGCATCACCTTACATCACTTGAACATAAAAGTGAGATATCTAAATTGGAGCCTATTTTTCATTTATAACCAACAGATGCAGACAGACATGCTCATTGCCTGTATAGGGAGCTGAGGAATATGAACCCCTAGGCAAGTTGGTCTGGTGCCTAAAGTTAGATGGACTGAATCCAAGCTGAAGGTCTTCATTTTGTAGATTGTACTATTTTAATATGATTAAAGCATCTAAGGCATAGGATATGTATTTTTCCCCACAAGAGAAAAAAAAAAATGGAAAAACAATGGGATATTTTGAGATATAAACAGGGGGACATGGAAGAAAAGCTCACAAAGTCCTGGTGGTACCATCACAACAGCCTCTATAAAGAGGCAGAAAATATTTTTTTTTTTAAATAAGGTAGGAGGAAACAAGTTATAAGAACTTTTAGGTGTTTGAAAATTCCATCTCTGTTGATACAGCCTCAACAGTCAGCCATGCTACTCAGTTACAGTGAGATACATTACTTGTAACCTTTCAGTGGATAGATGTCCAGCATTGTCACCAACACAAATGGAGTTTATGGGTTTTAAACAATGCATCTGGTTGTAAATAGATATATGCAGACTGTAATGGATAGGCCAATATGCAGTGGGATGCCTTTGACTGTCCTTAACAGAGAAAATCATGCCCTCACCCTGGCACATCTGGGCTGGATATCTGCCTCAGACAGATTCTCCAGTTCAGCTGGAGATTTCTGTTCTTGGTGATGGAATCACCAAGCAGGGGCTTTATGGCCTGATTAATTCTGGTCAGGCAAAAGGTTCCTCATGGAAATAATTTAAGTAAATCTGTGAAAATATTTACTTTCCCCTCTCCCAAGCCCCTTTTTTCTCCCACTGATATTAAGAGGAAAAAAACTGGAAGAAGTAATGATGCAATACAGATGAAGCCACAGAGAGATATAAATGAAAACACTAAATACAAAGAATTTTCTTATCAAATCTCACGAAGCATTACTGAATCCTCCCATCTCTTTCATAAATCACAGTGAATTGATCAACAAGGAGGTTTTGGTCTTGAGGACAAAGCTATAATACATTGCTGCTATTCATGATAAACTACTTGAGGATTAATTAATTAAAAATATACAGTAGTGTGGTATGGGAGATTAGGTAAGGGGTTTGCATCTCTCACACAGGAAACAAAAATTGGACAGGGGACATTTGTGAAAGTACTGGCCAAAGTATCAGTCAAGAAAAGTGAATTATGACTTATCAAATCAGGTTCAGACAACTGTTCTCATTACCAGACATTGCAGTAGATAATCTCATCTTTTCCACACACATACACACTTTCTTTCCTATAATGCCTCCACCCCTGTATTGTTTTCCCCTCTTGAAAAATATTATAGGGGGAATATTCCTTCAAACTGGCACTTTAGTGAATGATTCCTTTAGATCCCAGGTAACAAGCAACATGGCTTCACTAAGGGCAAATCACGCCTGACAAATTTGCTGGCCTTCTACAATGGCGTTAGAATCTTGGTGGATAAAGGGAAACTAATGAGAAACTAATGTCATCTACCTCAAACTGCACAAAGAATTTGGCACTGCATTGCATAACATCCTTGTCCCTAAATTGGAGAGACAGGGATTTGGCAGATGGACTCCTGTGCTGTTAAGGAATTGGCTGGATAGTTGCAGTCAACAGCTCAGTGTTTGAGATCACTGATGAGTGTTGTTCACCAGAAGTGTTGGGACTGTCACTGTCTAACATCTCTGTCAGTATCAGGGACAGTGGGATCGAGTGCACCCTTGGCAAGTTGTTGATGACACCAAGCTGTGTGGTGTGGTCAACACACTGGAGGGAAGGGTTCCAGAAGGTCTGGATAGGCTTGAGAGGTGGACCTGTGTGAACCTCATGAAGATCAACCAGGCCAAGGATAAGGTCCTGGACATGAAAAGCCAACCATATCCTGGGCTGCATTACAAGCAGCATAGCCAGCAGGTCAGAGGAGAAGATTTTCCCCCTCTACTCCACTCTTGTGAGATTCCACCTGGAGTACTGCATCCAGCTCTGGAGCCCACAATATAAGAAGGACATGGACCTGTTGGAGTGAGTCCAGAGGAGGCCACAAAGATGATCAGAGGGCTGAAGCATCTCGCCTGTGAACACAGGCTGTTCAGCTTGGAGAAGGGAAGGTTCCAGGGTGATCTGATGACACCTTCCAGTACCTAAAGGTGCTGGAGGTAAACTTTTTACAAAGGCATGATAGGACAAGGGGGAAATCGTTTTAAACCAAAAGAGGGTAAGTTGAGATTAGATATTAGGAAGAAATTCTTTACTGTGAGAGTGGTGAGGCACCAAAACATGTTGACCAGAAAAGCTGTGGATCCCCATCCCTGGGAGTGTTCAGGGACAGGTTGGATGAGGCTTTGAGAAATCTGGTCTAGTGGGTGGCATCTCTGCCTACAGGGAGGGGTTATAACTAAGTGATCTTTAAGGTTTCTTCCAGCCCAAACCATCCTGTGAGTCCATGATCCCCTTGGAAAACACTGATCAATAACTTAACAATACTTAACTGTAGCTTAAGCTGGCAGATGTGCTTGCATGAAAGCTTTAGTGATATATACAAGGAGGTGAGGAATGACCAACCTATGGCAACCCTAGTTTGGAACTTACTCTCCCTTGACCCGGAACAAACTTTGGAAGACAGTACAAGGCAGCTTCATATTGAGTTACTACTCATTGGTTGTTGAAGTGTTTTGCTTCAATTCACTTATCGGTATATTCATTTCTTGGAGTTTATATCAGGACCACCTGGTTCATAGGAATAAACAATCCTCTCACTCAGTGGTTCATAGGAATAAACAATCCTTTTACTCAGTGCATAAATCTAACAAGCAATTTTAGCTTTACATTTATCTTGAGTTTGTTGATCCTTCAGAATCAAAAGTGAGTGTGGAATGAGAAAAAATGATCCTATTTCTGTTTTTATTCCAGCAAACCTATAGAAGAAAGCAAATGGTTATTCCAAAGGAATTTTCTTCATGCTTTTATTTATCATTTTAATTTATTAACTCAAATGAAGGACAATTTAAACCCTGCTCTTCTGGCATTGCAATTAGATTTATGAAAAATAAAATTAGAACAGTGATAAATTTCAATGCAAGTGCTGAATTATACAGAGCATTTGAGATTAAAAACACCTTTAGTCTCTCCATCACTAGACATCATTTTCTTCTGAAGGATTTTTTGTATCTGTGATGAGGCTTTGTCCTTGAAATTCTCTTCCCAATTAAAGAATCCACAATGGTGAAAAACTGTGCTATGAGAAGACATTCTTTTATTAGAATAAGTCATCAGTTCAGTATAGCAGGATTTTCATTTCATGACATCACGTAACTCTTCAAGGCTTTGGTACTTAATGCAAGGCAGTTGTGCCACTGTATTCCTGGAAATTACAAAGATCAATTTGAGGACAAAGTTGAAGCTATGAGAAAAGTAGAACAATCAAACCCCTAAGTTTGCGTTATATTTCTCAGTTAATTCTTGCACCTCTCTAAAACTGTATCATAACAAAGATTAATTATGAATAAAAAAATATATGAATGCATGGAACAGAAGCTGAAGGACAGACTGAAATGCATGTGGATCTTTCTGAATTAGGTTATTACAGGAAAAACTCATCTCTTTGATTATCAAATAAATAATTTATTACTAAGGGAAAGTTTGTGAGCTAATCTATTTAGTTTTCACACAAACAAACAAACAAGCAAAAATAAAGCCACACTGCATATTACTAGTTATAATAGAGAAAACAGAGATTTTGGTAATTTTTATCTGGGTACTTGATTGTAACTGGGAGGAGTGGAGCTGACAGTCTAATTCTTCCACTGAAGGTCCTCAAGCATAAGTCTTGCAACCTGTTTTATTTTCAATAGTCATTACCTACCTGAAAGCTACCTTAGAGTTGCAGGTGACAGATCTGGGGATTTCACCAATATAGACTTTCCTGACAGGTGATTCTGAGGAGTAGCAGAAAAAGGGTGAAAGTTAGCAGTAGGAAGTTTTAGTCACACACACATGAGGGTGAAACTCTTGGTTAACTCAGGTTAACTGTCTAAGCTGGGATTCTGAATCAGCCTGTGAGGCTATAACTTCTCTTCATTCACTTAAAAAAACCCTTGTAGACTCTAAATTAGTTTCTAGTTCCTAGAAACAACTTAAAGCCATCAGCATGATTACAGCTGTTACAGCTGTGTAACTAAATCACTTGCTTGAAGCTGTAGGCCTATGGGTTGGAAACAATTAAGATGAAAAAGATCTGCATGAATTGTATAATGGAAATATTAAAGACCTAGGATGTAGAGGGAGAGGTATTTCATGTAAGGATGGGGAAACATAAACACCATTGTCAGAAGCAGCATCAGGACATTTGCTGTACTGTCTACAGTCCCACTGAACCAAAACCACTTTTAGTTCTTGACAGGTAACCTACAACTGTAAAAGAGAGTAAAGAGGAGTCATTAGGACATTAGGAGGGAAAGGAGAACGTTTCTTATGAGAGTAAATCAAAAGACTTATTTTGTTTAGTCTAGCAAATAAAGTTTGAATGGCCTGCTCCATAAATATATCAAAAGAGTAAACACAGAGAGGAATAAGTTCTATTTGAACTGAAAGTCAGAGTTAGCACAAGAAATAATTAGCAGCAAATAGCATTACATCTGGCAAGTAGAAGGTTTGCAACTGGGCTGGAGTTCTGCAACAGTCTTCAAGTAGCAAGAAACGTAGCTAATTCCAGGTAGAAGCTTGATCCACTGAAGAAAGGTTGGATAGACTATTAGGGGACAAGGCATCAGAAGCCAGCAGTTCCTTCCAGGCCTATTTCTTTATTTTTCCTCTCCCTAAATCAGAAGTGGTTTCTCTAGAATTTTTTAAGCATGATAGCAAAGTAATGGGTAAAGAAGAAACAGATGATACTATTTATTTATATAGCCAAATAAAAGCAATTGATCCTTACAGAAGACTACCACGTAAACTCTGTACTTAATAGTAAACACTTTAAATAGGATATACTAAAATTCTGGTTTTCAGAATATAATTCTTCATTTGTGTTCTTTCACTTTGTACCTGAATTGACTGGCACAGGACATGTTGAGAAACAGGAGACCAGACTAGATAGGCCACTACATTTGTAGCACTTTTCCTGCATGGCAGGTCCTGCATTCTTGTCTCCAAAGGTTATACAGCTGAAATGTATTATCTTAGTCTTGGATTCTTTGCTCTTTCTGTTGTGATTTTCTCTGACATAAACCATAGCAAAAGAGCCTACATGATTTCAACACTAGGAGATTGCAAAGTAAACCATTTTTACATACCATGTCTGGTAACACTTTAAAATAATAGCCCAGTTAATTAATGATGAACTACAGTGAATATTCTTATACAAGTACATATGACATTCTTATTAGTGCCAAATGAGTTCATCATGATTAATGTTATTACAGTACATACCAGTGAAATTCATAAAAGTCTTTATGCTGAATGGTTACCCAGCACCAAAAACTCTGCCCTCCAGCCAACAGCCCACACTCAATAAGGAAGATGAACAAAGTTCTATTCTAAGACTTGTGCAGTTGCATTATTACCAGCCTGGTATGAGATACAGGCCTTTAAAGGAGATCTTCAGAGGATCCTTCATTTTTAGAAACTCTTTCACAGTCAGGCATGGGCTTAAAATTCAGGCAACTAACATAGGGTACCACAGGGCTTGACTTACCACCAGTGCAGGTGAAGGCTATGGAGCTGCACATGCTTATCCTATTTAGACAACAATCTTCCTATCATGGTGTAAAAGATTAAGCACGCCTGACTGAGAGCAGAGGTCATCCTAGAGCATGTGTGCAGAGGAGTGATGAGTTCCACTGCCTTTTCCTTCCATCCTGCATAGCAGGGCCAGGAAACATTACTTTCCTAGGACACTTGAGGACGGTGCTTAATGCCCAGATTTCACAATTCAAGGTGAGCTCCAGAGGCACTGTCTAGAACAATAAACTAAACAGGGCCAGTGCACAGTCTGGCAGATATCCCTTCACTCTGCTAACCATTGGCAGCACCTCCTGGCAGATTTTTGGGCTGTGCCACATAAGATTCTCCGTGACATCATGCCAGCATGGTTCAGGGATCAGCATAGCCAAGAACCATTCCTCACACTCAGTTTGGAGGTAGCCTCTCCATTTTGGGGGAAATTCGGCAAGCTTAAGTGTATGCACACAAGCTATATGATACCAGCTGAATTTAGTGCCAGAGAATGTTCTAGGATTCATTTCTCCAGCTTCTGCAGGTATAGTCAGAAAAACTGTGCCTCCTAGGACCCATACTGACCCTGACTCTCTGCAGCTGCAGAGAGTAGTTTTGGCTTTCCCACAATCCCAGCTCATGGCAGAAATTGAGAGACAACCTCTTCTGGGAGTGAAAATATGACAGTACCAATGCTGCTATAGAAGAGCAGGAGACAACGGAAGGAAGAGCTAAAGAAGCAGGACACTGGAAATGGTAGACCAGCAAGAACGCAACTTTGCAATACTAACACCTGAAGGGTATATTCTTTAACCTTATGTAAAAATTTTCCTGTTTAACTGGAAGATCTGAGTTGCAGCTCTCAGGAATTTCACATGCCAGGATGGCTGAGATACACTCTGTTGGGCTTCAGTGTCACTGACTGAAGATTGATATACGCAAACTTTCAACACTAAAACTGAATCCATCATGTTTAAATGATATTAAAGATCAATGTGTAACTTCCTTTGAAACCCAAAAGGAAGGACTAATTTTCCATCTCAGCATTTCTGAGAGTCAGGAAATCAATTTTTCAACTGTACCAAAGCCATCATTAAAAGTACTCTGTTAAAGGAGTGAAAATGAAGACGGAGGAGTTTGGAAGTAAGGGTATTTACTTTTGAAATAGCTAAAATTTCAGAGAAAACCGATATTAAATCTGGTGTATTTTAACTGGAAATATTGTCAATGATATTAATTGTCCCCATTATTTATACTGAAATGTAATTAAGATAATTATGGGGGGAGTTTTCTCACTAAAACAAGCAAAATAAAAGAGGAAACCTATTAGGAGTATCTTTCTGAGTAAAACGTAGAGTCTCAAAAATTTTGACTGGAAGATAAATCAAACCTTTAGAAACTAACCCATTTTCTACTAAATAATAAGCATTCACGTAAACTGTTGTCCATTACTTATAACTTGGTCATAACTTTCTTACCTTGTTTTGCATTCTGAAACACCTGCCATTCACACTCTAAAGTCACTTGTCCAATCTCAATTCTTCTGTTTTACCATAACTTCTGATCTTGTGCAGAATGCCCTACACTGTCAAATGTTTAAGCATCAGTTTAGCTCTAAGCTTGTGATCTAATCACACTGATCATGAACATATGGTTAAATACATGAGTTCTGGTAAAGTTTCACTTCAGTTTTCTCTCTTTTTGGGCTGACTTAAGTCTTCCATTTCTCCATGCACTGCAAAATCTCCTTGCAGGCACAGTTACAATACTGAGGCTTAAGCTCAAAAGGAACAATTTACTTATTACGTTTTGGATAACCCAACAGGAACTGTCAAGAAAGACTATTTAAATTCTCAGAACTTCAAACCCAGTGTTCTTTGTGTCACAGATCTCATACCACCCATTTCAGGAGCTCCTGCGTCAATGCTTATTGAAAACCACCAGTGCCTTCTTTAGCATCATGTTGATCTCCAATAGTGTGACACCCTAAAATGTGGTGTCTCAGGTCAGGAGAACCAACATAACTTAGTGCTTTACATGTCAGAACCAACCATCGACTCACAACCAGAAATGAATCTACAAGCCATACAACTGGCCACGTATATTCCCTGAGAGGCATTTTGGAATACAGATGAGAACACAAAACCTTCCCACACTTGATGTTGTTGGAGGAGGTAGATGTGCAAGAAAAAGGGTAACTGATGGGGAATTTGATCTAAACTCTCATCTTGACTCAGCCAGTGTTTCATTCTAGCCCATGAGTGGCTCAGTTTTGTCGAGGGCAAAGCATGGATGATACTTTTCCATTTAAGTAAAGTGCTGTGATGGCACAGTTAATTAGGCAAATGTGTTATATAGCAACGGGAAAATCACAGAATTTGAACCTAAATGAATAATAGAAACTAAGCAAACTCAAAGGAGGGGCATGCATTGTGAGAGTCAGTTCTGTATTAGAACATGAGTAGTTGTGTGCCTGATGACACAGCCTATTAAGAAACTTGCCCCAGATTTCCCGTTTTTAATTCCCCGTTCAGCGGCCCTCAACCACAGTTTAGCAGTTTTGATTGCTCATTCTGTGTAATAGGTGCCCATCAGAAACTTACTTTGTTTTTCAGCTAATATGGTAGCAATTCTGCAAAATGAAAATAAGGGCAAAAGTATCTGAAATATTGGGTTGGTTTTTTTTCCTTTTTTTCATATAAGAAACTTGAAATTTGGCATAGAAGAGATGTCTGTATATTAGATGCGTGATTTTGCCCTCTCAAAGAAACAGAAATGTTCAAAAAATAAGATTTAGAAAACAGTCTGCATTGGTAACATACTTAGTAAAAAAGTCAGCCTCAGTTTTAATACAGCCAGCTTGGAAATCTCCATCCTCCATGACCACTTTATCCTGTATACAAGAAGCAGGGTTAAGACAACCTTTGTTCTCACCAGCATTACCACTCTTAGATGGTTTTTTTTTAATATCCTGCAGAACCTGCAGCCTTGTATCTGCTGTAGGAGGCAAGCCATGTATTCCAAGCTTTACCTGGGCAGTTGCTGTTACTCCAATCTTCGTTGTCTGAGTGTCCAAATTATTTTCTCAACTGGTGACCACACACAACTGTCAATAAAGACAACAAGATCTATATTTTGAGCATATACTGTCATATACATGGCTGAATTTTGCAATTCATCAGATTTAGGGAGGTTCAAATTTGGCATTTAAATTTTGGCATATAAACTTTTACTTCAGTGCCTCAAAGCTTTTGTGATAGTTCTCCTTTGTACCTGAGAGGGATATGGGAATGTTGATTAACTTTCATGAATTCTGGACATATAAAGACCCAGATTTTAAAGTCATGGATGGGACAGAAAATACCATGGGGAAATCAATGATTCTGACTTCATATTTTAAACAGATACTTAGCCATATGATAAGGAATAATTGTTCCCTAAGTCAGTAACATCCATTCCCTCCCCTTAAAGAGACAAAGGTCCCGCTGAGGCAAAACATTGGACCATGCAATTAGTGACAGCATCATATGCACATGACATTTTAATTCTCATTGCATGGGCAAGCAATTTCCAAGCACTTGAGTATTTGACATTACAACCTGAATGATATCTTTTTAATATATCTTTGGGCTGCTGATTTGCATTTAAAGACTCTGGAGCATTTGGGAAAACAATAGAATGACACATTGGTCAAGCTTTTCCTTTGATAAGTGAAATTTTATTTTCTTGTACATACATATTTAGTACTATGCTAACATATATTCTCCATTTTTCCATACTTACACCTTCATGTCAAGCTACTTTAAAATTTATTTCCAAAGGAAAGCAGCACAAAGTTCAACCAGAGCAAGCTTTATAAAAAAATTATGGAAAGCAGAAATTAATTCTGACACATCTGATCAGCAATTTGTAGCATCATTCATCTCAAACTCCCCAGACAACTGAAACCAACAAAAGATGATAATAATTTTTAAGTACAATCTTCAACTGGAAATAATTTTCTATCTTACCTAGCTCCTCTGCTCCCTACCCCCAAAACATAAAGCATTTTACACAGTAAAGTCTTTAATCTTTTCTTTTGTATCCCTAGCACATAACACAGATGGGCTGTGATAGGAAAACCTGGCCACAGTCCACTTTTCTCCTAAAGAATGAGAAACAAGAAATGATTGAAACTAACCCAACCTGCTCAATGAGCTAGTTTCAAAAGAAAAGAATACAAAATATTAACCTTTCTATTTCTTGGCTGTTTTTGTTTGCATGTTATTTTGACTTTTGCTATTCACATTATAATAATTTAGGGCCCTGAAACAGACCAGAATGGCTTCAGGCTAGTCATCATGGGAGAGAGGCTGCTCTCCCCTTAAAGAAATACGATATACTCCAGTCCAGCCAAGGCATCTTTTAATCACATTCATATTATGGAAATGGAGGGGGTGCAGGTGAGAGCAGTGGAAGAGGAGGAGAGGGTAAGGAGAGGCAAAGCAGGGGAAAGGTATCTGTTTTTTCCTCTGGAGGTTAAATGGGTGGAGGGTGACAAGCTGGATGTAGCTGTCTACTGGTGAAGTCTGCAATCAAGTGGGATTCACGGTGTCTTCTCATTATTTTGTAAAGAAGGATATGTGATGAAATTATGATTTAAAACAAGTAAAATCAATCACTTGGCAACAATAAGTAAAATTTCATAAAGGGTGCAGTCCCTGACAAATATAACAAAGAATATTGGTTTTATCTGCATTTATATTTATCTTCACGCTAGTAAAGGGCTCTTTCTATACTGAGTTATCCCTTTCCTCTTGACAGATAGCACAGTGATTAACATTCCTTGGCAGATCTTAGAGAAGTTCTGGTGTCAATAAAGTCTCGCTAAATTGAGTTGAGTTCAGATGATAAATGTCTCATTCTTTTGTATCCCAGTTCCATTATCAATCAGACAGTTTGGCAAATAACTCTTTTCAGGTTAAAACTCCAACCTCTTCAGCTCCCCTCACCTCAAAACAGAGCATATGGTAATGTGAGTGAATTTACCCAAAACCACCAGGATACCTGGTTACTACATGCAACTTACAAGTTTTAATGGGGCTTATGTGGCATAGGCCAGTTGTACAAACAAGAAAGTAAGATTTAAAACATATTCTATTTTGAATACCACAGTTTCCTTAAGGGCAGTTTAATGCAGCATATTTTTCAGATTTCCTGTATGTTGCATGCCACTGTGATGTAATCTAGCAAGATGCTCCAAACTGTGACAGACATTTTCAAATGTAAAAAATATGTTTCCAAAAAACAAGGTTACTATCGCATCAGACTTCAACAGCAAAGGAAAGCCAGGCTGACAGGTTTGAACTACACTTTGTGATATCTCTAAGCTCTAAAGGCTTGTACCTCTGGTACTGTGTACTGCATAACTTAAATGTTCTCCAACAGAGTCAAACGAACATGCTGAAGAGATCATACTTCCCATGTTTAAGAACAGTGGTCACTATCTGAATGAACACCTTCTGAAATGTCATGTATCAGTAGGAATACATTTAAAATTTAAGCAATAGTCCAGTAAGCCTTAGCTAGACTTTAGCTGGTGCACTAGTTCAGAGCACTCTGAGGAAAGCCGTCTATCACTGTTTAGTATAGGGAAGGTTGAAGAAATTACCAACTTCATATAGTGGAACATCTGAAGCAAGAGGACAATGATAATCTGCTCTCCTTGTCATCAAGAGTGAAAGGTAATGGACTTCAACAGCATTGAGGAAGACTCTCATCAGATATTATGGAAAATTTCCTAATGGTGAGGATAATGAAGCACTGGAGTCAATTTTCTAAGGAAGCTGTAGTATCCCTGGAGGATTTTAAAAGCAGGTTAGGTAAGCATCTGGCAGGAGTGACATAAGTTTAGTTGACTCTGCCCTGAGCCACAGTACAAGATGACCCCTGGAGGTCTGTCATGCACATCTTTATTTCCTATGAATCTGTATTTTTGAGAGCTGGAACAGAAATACCATCTTGCAAATAAAATTTCTCTTTAGGCAAAAGCTGGACTTGGGTCTTTGAATTAGCCATAATGTCTTCTTTTCAGTTCTGATTGCCTCCTTGTGTGGCGTATTTAGTTGAAGGGGCAACTTGACTATGATAAATAAAAATGTATGTGGTGAAGAAAACCAGCAGAGTTTCAAGGATTACTTTAACAGGATAACTTCATAGGAAGGGTCAACAGCAGAATGCAAGAGGCAGATTTTTTCAAAGCAGAAGAAAAGTGCATCTCGCTAAAAGTATGACTCAAAGATCACTGAAATTATCTACCAAGGAAAAACTGACTATTTTTCCAGAAGCTAAACTTTAGTCTTATAAATTACTGCATTCAATATAGAAATAATAAGTTTTATTACTATCGCTGCATTTTACAAAAGATCAGCTTTTTGTTACATACATATTTATTTTCATCTTTCTCTCCTAGTACTCTATTCCTGTTTGACATTATTTGTTTCTATAATCAAGTAATTTCTTTTTTATATGATAGAACCATGCTTTTCTGATCTACTTTTTTTTCTTCCCAAAACAGCTACCTTTCCCACTTAAGATATTCAAAATGCTTACCCACGAAATTCTGAGAACACTAAGATTTTCATAATTCTTTGAACTTTGGGATTCTCAGATGGGAGGAATATACCATTTTCTGGTTTTATAACTGCCTATTATGAGAATTAGGTCATATTTTAGAAAAAGGAACCATTTTAACTTATAAAAATGGCCTTCATGGTTTCAAAAGTATTAATATATATTATATCAAAAGTTTCAAAATACCTTTCTGAAGATTCTGCCAAATAAAAAAAAAATCAGTCAAGTGAAAGAAAAATTAACAGAGCTTTGATTCCACAAAGCAGCTTTTTCCAATAAAAAATCTATTGTTAAATGTTCCCATCCCACTTGAACTTTTTTTTTTAATAAAAGCCCCTGCTCTTTTACTTTAATCTTGTCACCAAAAGTCTTTCTTTTCTCCAGCATTGTGATGACTTGGGGTTTTTTGTCATGTTTTTTTTCCAAAATATCCAACTCATCACCTTGCTTTTCAGAAACAATAGGTTAGTACTAAGAATAATAGAACAAAGAGGAAAAATATCTTCCTATCTCTGGCTCAGTTAAACAAATTCATTTTTTATTGAACCAAAGGATCTGGATTACCTTATGTAATCACCAGAAGAAATCACTTTGACAGTATTTGTGTCTTTTACAAATGTTCGCAGGGATAGATCCTTACTTACTTCCATAGCATTGAGGGAAAAATTGCTCAGCTTTGAAGCCAGAAGCCACCATTTTGTAGCTCTCCTGAAAGCATTTCTATTTAATGAAGGTACCCACTGACAAGTCTTTTAAGATTTTGTCAGGTGAATCACAGCAGACTCCAAGTTTACCTTCTTGAGATCATTTAGTGCTGATCCCTTAGTCAGAATAATACTTGGTACAGATTAAAACAGTCCATAATGCACTCTGTCTGTGCTGTTACTAAAACCAATTTAATTTGTCATTCCAAAAAGTCAGCACCACTTATTTACCTAAATCTTTTGTTCAGACTTTGGTTACATTCATGGGAAAAGTAATTTCTTATCAATTGAATTCTGTACCAGACTGTCCATTATTTGAAGAGAAGGTGATGCCAGGTAAACCAGCCTACAGCTGTCTGAAGCAGCTCATTTCTGCTGTTTGTTTGCTGGCACAATATTGCAATCCTTCCTCTGTTCTGGAGGTTGCCCAAGATTTTGGGACTTATTAAAAATGAACATCTGTGAAACAGAGATGTCCTCAGCCAACTCTTTCAGTGTTATTAAGTGCAAGTTAGCCAAGACAGATGATATAAAAATGTTTATCCCTAGCAGATCTCTATTGTTTTCCTTCAGTGCTGATGAGTTAGGAAGGTGATAAAGTATGTCACAGTATATATTTCCAAATGGAGATGAGAAGTCCTTCGTACTTCTGGATTTTTTACTTCATCACTGTCAGTTTTGTCTGGTTTCTCTAAAAGTAAGCCAATCTCCTCCCAAAGGTTTCTTCTGCTCCTAATATCCTTATGCCTATCCTGTAACCAGGGATTTTGTGATAGGTTTTCTTTCTCTTAGCAATGAGGTTTAACTTCTCTTAACAATACCACAATTTCTAGTTTATACAGATTGTTTTCAACTATCTCTGAACTTTTTCCTACACATCAGGTATTTGGGGGTGATTATAGCCTTGTTTTTCCACTGGACCAGAATTTATTTTAGCAAGTTACATCCTCTGAATGTGGAATCCAGACTTACTAGCCAAACAATAAACTCTTGCTGAGGAAACTTTCATTCAGATTTTTCCATCCCCAATTTTCCTCGGAGGCAAATTTATTCATCACTTCTCCCTAACTTTCACAAATATGCTAGTTGTTGGGACTGTTCTCTTTTAATATATTAAGTATAAGCTACATATTACTTGCAATCAGATTGTGATCATCAGAGCCATAGCCATTAAAGGCTGCTGCACAGTGTTTAATTCATCTATATCCATCAGAACAAGATCCAACATAAAATTACTCATTGTCAAACCCAGTATGTTTTGCGTTAGAAAACCATCATCTATCATCCATCATTTTTAGAGGCTTTAGTACCCTCTGCATGAAGTGGAGCTTCCATCATTGCATCCTGGACTCGAGTCCCTCATGGCAATTATTCTTTCTCTATATTGAAGACAGGTGTTGCTGTGGCTGGATGCAGTGGGCTGTAACTAACTTACATTAACGCACGGTCCTGGCCTTTGTTAATTAGCGTAGATTCATGGCCGTTCAAGACTGCACATTTTGGGTTTCCCTGTAGACTCCCAGTGTCCAGAACTTCAGCTCACCATCTTCAACCCTTCTGCTAATTGGATTTTTTTCCTTTATTTTTCATGTTGTTTTACAGACAACTTTACTGAGGGAGAAAGGAAGATGGTTCTTTTTTTGCTTAATGAAAAACAGATATGGAAATTATCCCGTAACTATGAAAACATGCATTTTACATGTCCAAATGAGTTACTTTTAATACACTCCTACTCATAGATTTTGAGTCTTTAAAGGACTATTAAGATTCTTCCTCCAACCTGCTGAACACCACAGGCTGTTAGACCTCACTGCCTGTTCTTCTCTGGATCAAGTTTATTCCTGATCGAAATATTTCAAAGGCACTGAGGATCCTGGTATTGGTAATGAACACTTTGTACCAACTTCACCTCCATTCACAAAAGAATCAGACAAAACATCATGTTGTGGAAGCTTGGTATTATTTCTTTAAAATCGTATCAGCCAAAAGGCTGAATATCCTACTGTGGATTTCCCCCTCTAAGGGTCCCAAGCAACTAGTTTAGATGAAAGATATCTCTCTTCCCTACACAATTCTAAGTGTGAACCATAAATTCTACCTACCTCATGCTGAGGATTTCATCCTGTAATACTATGGTGACGAACAACCAAGGAGTTCCTTTGTAAATGAGGAATGCCATCAAATTAAATGCAACTTGTTACAATAATTTATTATTAATTCCCTTTAGTGTTTCCTAACTGGAATTATCATAATTCATGTGAATATTATTTTAATCATAACATAAATGTACAGCAAGAGCCTTGGATTCCTGTATTCAAAAGAATTTATTTTTTTAAATGCCATGGACTTGTACATTGGAACAGCATACATTTTTGACAGCCTCTTAATTTAAAAAGCCTGAAGGCTCCACCATTTCACAAGCTGAAGACCAATTTTCATAATTATAATTACACAGAAGCATGCACATAAACTTGGCAATCCCCACCTAAGCAACTAAGTCAGACTAAACTTAAATTGTTAATGTTCCTTTGCATTGAACCAAGCCAAAGGGAGCTGTGAGACCTGAATTTGCTAATAAAGCTGATTATCTGAGATAACACCCACGAAAGTGCCAATGTTTGTTGCAGCTCCAAGGTTCATTAAGGGCAAAATTATACATAAAAAATCTCCAGAAAAAAAAGAACACTGATTAAGAAAATTTTCCCATTTGGAAATATTTATATCTGCCCTGCAGGAAACACATCCAGACCTTTTAAACCCAAGTTAGTGCCACCAATGAGGCAGCAAGAAGTCATCTTGCTTTTGCTGATGACAAGCAATGGGTCTGAACCAACCACCATGAACTGAAGCAACGTGGAGGTGTTCATGTCCTGAACACCTGACTGCCTTGTGTGGCCAAGAACAGGGAAAAGAATGACACTGGAGACTCCATGCCAGCGCTCCATGTCTGAAAGCACCGGCTACACTGATGAGATGGGCCCAGATACACTGGCTGGAGAGTCAGACTGCACTACAGGTTCAACACAAAACATCCAGAGCACCCCAGGGAGTCTGGCTGCAGTTATCCTGTCATGGGACCAAGTCCAAACTCTAATGCTATCCACACTTGTGCTGCGGGTGGGAGCACGAACTCCCTGCCCACTCATCCCTGCTAGGGTAGGTCAAGACAAAACCTAAACATTTGCAAGGCTCCAAAGCTCTGTAAAGCTGCAACATAGACCAAGAAGTAGAGTAAGAAGTTTAAACTGCTGCTTCTGCACAGCAACATGAGGCACAAATCTTTGATAGTGATAGCCTCCGGGTTTGAGCCTCTGCTCCAGCACCAGTTCATGTTACACCCATCAGCTGTATGGTAATGGCACAATATGAAAATCCCTAGTGCCCAGTGGTCACAAAATATGCAGGTACAAGTCTATCATGACATGTCAAATATGCTGTTTTACATTTTCATTTTCATTTCCCTTCTCACCCATGCAAGGAGTATGACTTGGCTTTCTTGCTCCTTAAATTTCCAGTGAACTGGAAAAAAAAAAAAAGTTAAATTTTCAGAAAAAAAAAAATCTAAGCTCTCATTTGTACCTTGCAAGCAGAGCAAATCAAGGTCATGGAGCACTGCCAAAAGAAATTTTTTCCTTTTTTTTTCCAGTTAGAATGGGTTTCAGCACTGATTCTTGAAGGAAAAAGTCTACCAATGAACCAAACTGACACCAAAACTCACACTTGAAAGCAAAAGATCCCAAGCTGCAGTACATGTACTGTGCAACCATAGAGGATGTCACAGATAGATTCTATAGCAGGACCTAGATGCTTTTGTGACCCATATCCATCATGGACTAGATGCACTCCTTTTCTTTGCATTGTCTTTCTTCTGGACCAGGCAGTCCACCTTTCAAGCAGCTGTATTTTATTAAAAAAAAAAAAAACAACCAACGCATGTATGTGTTGTTTAGTTTTATGGCTGCAGGGTGGTACAGGGCCTGTTTCTAACATGTAAGTCCCCGGGTGCTTGGCAGTGCCAACAAACATGATGAAACTGGGATTTTATGAGAATACTGATGTTAGAATATTTGTCAGAGTAATATATATATGAGATAACATTTTAATGACTTATGTGTTTTCCAGTGCAAGGAATTATTGCATAATACCATTTTAAAACTCTACAGTGTACTCATTTAAGCAGATTGCAGGGGGATTTTTTTGACTTGAAGCAATCAAGCTTCATCTACTTCTCCCAAAACACCAGCCATTATCAATAGCTCAGGAAGACCTTACTGATCTTTAAGACATTATCCAAAGACTTAGTCATTCTGCAAGTATCTCTCTGCCCTCAGACATGTAGCTCTGCTCAGTGAGGCCAGCACTTCCAGGCTAGCAAGAAGTCATGTTGGTTAACAAGCAGCTGTACTGTCAAAAGGCTGAAGTGGAATAAAAACTAAAACTATGATATGTTCACCTATCACAAACATGAATAGTGTCATGGGAACACTGGGATGCAGCTGGTACTTCTTGACCTATCCAAGACACCCTGCATGTCACAGGGCTGTTTTGAATGATGTATGGGTCAAGATCTGCTTGAAGGTCTGTAAAACTCTTGAGAATCTTTCAAAATGAACCACGTACCTGAAGTGCAGCAGCAGCCTCCTAATCCTACACATGACCTAGCTGAGTGATTTCTATTTGTGGTGATTTAACTAAATTCGGGGCAACTGCAATTTGTGTTTTCCTCAGCAGGTTTATGGGAATTGCAGAAATAAGCCTTCCAAAATTGGATAAAACAATTCTGAAATCTGTTTCTAGTAAATTAATGTGTCTCATTGCATGAAAAAGACATTTTAAAAGTTCATGAAGACAGAACTCATTGCAGAATAGTGTTGGCTGACCTTCATATGCTTCTTCTACTCTGTGCCCCAACAGGCATTATATGCATGTAATTTCCAATATGGGAACAATTTGAGTTGTAATTAAGCAAATCTCAGAAGGTTCCGCCACTGATTTGTTCATTCTTTCAATATTATTCTATAGGACACACCAAAAACATTACATTAGGTTCAAGCAGGAGACAATTAAGAAAACTTTAATCCTGTTACAAGGGTATGTAAACATATCATCACTTCATAATGGTGTTATTATACTTTACATATTGGGCAGATGGGTCGTGTTGGTGTTCTGGCATTTAGTATTGCACATGCTGTCTCCAAATACAACTTGCCATATTAACAGACACATTTCCCATTCTAAGACCCAAAGAATGACAGTTTTCTGCTACAAACTGTAATAACAAATATGTCAAAAGAAGTAGTGACAAAGTTAAGAGATTGGGACAACTTTTTTTCAATATGCCTTTTGTTATGGTGAAAAAAGTCAACAGATGAATATTATATTGAGGACAGGTATTGGCACTATAATTTTTATTTTAAAATTCAGTTGTATGATAAGAGGAGAGTGTCATTATCTTTCTTTTATACGTGATTTTTTTAATTTTCTTTTCAAGTTTGCAATTTATATGTCGTTTCTATACCATTCATAAGTACATAGTGTAGGTATAAAAAATATCTCTGTGTGCTTACATAGCTGTATACATGTGTATGTGTGTGTAAGGTAAGGAATATATAGGATCTATTACTATATTCACTAGTTCAAGAGTAGCTGAAAGTCAGACCTTTTGTACACTCCTTAAAATAATTGAACTTAAAGATATTGTGAAGCCTTATGATATTTACTCAGCATCCATTATTGTAGAATGCTTTCTCTATTCTTTACACTCAAAAAAACCACAAATTTCTCCTTCAAATGACATTAAGAAATAAGAATAAAAGAAGCAAACTAATTGCATCTATACATATAATGTTCTTTTTTTCATGTGATCAGTTACTATAATGCCATAAACTATAGAGACAATCATTCACCTTTACTTGAATTCCAAAGTGATTCATCTCTCAAGGTATCTATTTTAACAATAAAATAGTATTAGAAATCAGCTCACTTAAAAAGATGTGTAGTAATTTGGTATGAACGTAAAGTTACAGAGAAACATAAAAGAAGAAAATTCAGCTTGCAAATTTTGTGTGAACAAACTGCTCACAGGATGTAAATGACATTTGTAATGTCAGTACCCCAAATTTATGATCTACTTGATGGAGCTTTAACATCAGTTTATATTCACTGCTGTGCTTACGGCCTTCACTTTGCAAAAAGAGCACAAAGATTAATCTGGGTCTATGAGCAGTAGGGGATGACTAAGAAAGTTCAGAATAATAGGAGAAATAATTCTTGATGCCTCTCTTGGCATTGCTTTCCTGCTGACAGTAATCAGAGGCATAAGGACTGCCTAAAACAGAGATTATTTCTTCATGTTATTATCCTTTGAGTACCCTTTTTCCATGAATTCATCTAATTGATTTCTTAAATTCACATAAACTTTCAAGATTATAAGTGCTGCAGTTTAACAATGTGCTGTTTATTTTGAACTTGCCATCCCATAACCTTCACAGAAGTCCCTTCATATTTTGCTTTATGATAAACAGTGAATAAACATGCCCTGTTCACTACAGTCATGCCGTATATGATTCCTAACATGTCTTCTACGTTCCTCAATCATCCAGAACACTAAATTAGCAAAACTGGATGCTAAGAGGACCTGAATACATTGCAGTCTTAAAACTAACATTCACTGAGGGCTAATCTAATTCATTGAATTAGATTTTCTTTTAAAGTTAAAAGTATTTACAGCTCATCTCTGGAAGAAACATATTTTTCAAGGTTTTCCTCTAAAAAGCTGTGCCTCTGTGTTTTTTGAGGCTGTGCTGGAGGATCAAACTCTGGATCAAACCAATAGCAAAGACAATTAATAGCACCACAATGTGGTTATAACTCAGAGTGTGTAAGGCAGACCTCAGTTCGTTTATACAGCGCGTGTATATATGTGAAGACTGCCAAAAACACTCCTTTAGAAAGACAACAGGTTGTGCAGCTCTAACAGGTTAAACCTCCTCTCTAACAGGCATCCATCAGGCATAAATCAAGCAGTGATTTAAATAAACTATTCTCCTCCACCTCCACAAAGTGAATCGTATCACATAGATGGTATTGAGTCACCACTAGTGGAAACGTGTCTGTTTTTCCAGCAGAATCTGTCAAAGTCAATGTGATGGTAGCATTAGAGACCCGAGCCAGCACGAAATGGTGAGAACAAAAGAACACATCCTCCTTACCAACAGAAACACTATACAAACAAACAAACAAAACCTGTTACTTATTAGGCTGATGCATGATTTCCAGCTTGGAAAAAAAAAATTATTTACTTCAGTTTTCATTGCTGAACTCTGACATGGACTGTCATGTACAATTACACTCTGTAGGTGTTTGACTGAGCATTATTTCTTTCTGCAAAAAGAAAATACTTCCTAGCTCTACCAGCCTGCCTTTGAATAGGCTTTGCTGCTTCTCGCTTTTTATCTTTTTAACGCACAGCTCCAACTTATATGTATTAAGACAAAGTCTTCTCTTCATTGTTTTATTTGCAAATGGGCTCAGGCTAAGCCCTTGACTGGAGCAGAGGCAGTATGGAAGTGATTAAACTTTTGCTCCCATCCAGGTCTGTGGCAGAACGTAATGTTGAATTACCAGATTTGAAGAGCAGAAGCAGAAGGGAAAACTGTTATTCCCTGAAATGCTTGGTATTGGGGCCTCATGGGTGCAATGGAAAAGATGTGCGCTGAACTCTGATCAGCAAATTGCTGTTACTTCCTTTAGGCTCTGTTTCAAGTTAGTTGGTGTGAGCAGAAAATTCAGATGCGTGAGATCAGCTCTCCTGGAGAAGACATTTGTTGGGGGTCATCCATGTGCCCCTGCAGCCCAGCCTGTCCCTATTCTCATTCTGCGGCTCCACATGCCTGAGATGCTCACTGGCGTGAAGTTTCATAATCCAAGCAGCACCGAACCCACTTGGAAGCCCAAAAACATGTGATGTATTATCTCTCAAATCCAAGAAGGTGATTCCTTCACAGCCTCAATTTGATGCTGTCAGCTCTCTCCATTCTGCTGCCTCTACATCCCCAGTGCTGTTTCCCACAAACACAGACAAGATCCATCACATGAATTTTCACATACACCAAGAGAAGAGAAAAATTAAAGATGTGCCTGAGTCAGATGATTAGGGAATACTGGTAGAAAGAAGGACAAGGTCTGGCAACTCAGACTGAAGCATGCTCAGGATCTGCTGTCCAGGACAAGGAGATGTAAGAAGGCAAGAGACAGCTTAGAAACACTATCCAAAGTTTTAAACTCTAAGAAACTATTATAATTGTTACCTGGCTTCCAGTCTGGGAGGTTCATTTTGCAATAAATTGAAGCACGACAGCCACACCATTACATGGCTCTACATTCAACACTGTCAGAGTAACATCATAGTCAGGTTTTACAACAAAACTGGATTAATGCAGCAATGACCTACTTATTAGAGTATTTTCGTCAACACAAATGTTCCTGACTGATAGTCACAGGCAGCTGCAAGTACAGTGTTTTTTCAGGCCACAGTGGTGAAGTCATTTTGGGTTGGTTTTTTTTCAAATAGCCAAGTATAAGACTGTGTGCTATATACACGCAGGACTTGGGGAACAGAGGCATATAATGGAAAGAGACCTTAATTCAGATTACACAGAGCGTGAGATTAACAAATGCAGAGGACTTAATGATGCTTTAATACTAAAATGTTATTCATTTGGTATAGCATTTTTGTGTACAGTTCAACAAAGTGCTCCATCAATTTCATATTAGACCAATTCCTTTGAAATTAGTGGGGTTACTGGCTGAAGACAGCGTACATACAAGAAAACTAGGAATTAATAAATGCCACATTAATGCTTTTAGACCTGCCATTATGAATATTGGCAAAAGATTATTTGTAAAACTGATCTGAAAAACCACAAGATCTTCCAGATTTTAGTTTATCAAACATGTAGACTTTTATACATGGACTTTCTGTTATCTTCTGCAGCTTTCTTAATTTTTTTAAACACATGCAAAATTTTATTGTCTAATATACCAGATCCACCTTTCTTTGAGTTCTTCTAACCTCTAAATCTTTTTGCCTTGCTCTCTAGTTAGCAAAAATGTAACTTTCAAAAAACATATCCTTTTTAAAAATGTAATCAGTGTCTGGTTTGGTCTTATTTCATCTGATTTTTGCATCACAGTAGAAGAAACAAGACCCTCCCCTCCGCAGGAGGCTCTCAGGAGCAATGACTGCAACCCTACCAATAAACTGGGCAGCTCCAGGCCCCGTTCTCTGGCCCTGGGAGCAGAAGCATGCTGTCATAACATGGCTGCATGCATTTATTGAACTCTCCTGGCCTCTAAAATAGGGAGGCCGTATCCAAACCACCTTTTCAATAGGCCCTGGCCCAGGCTAACTCCTGAACCAGGACCAGGAATAGCACAAGAGACTTACAATAAGCCCAAGCCAAAGCCATGCCAAGGACAGCTCTAACATTTTAATGACAGGAACACCAGTGTTCAGAGCCGAGACAAGACCTGTGATGTGCTGATGTGTTAATATGGACACCACAAAGGGATATGGCTAATTGCCCAAGAGAGATGGGTGACCCTTGACCATGCCCTGCAGCCAACACTAAAACAAGTAGCCTCTCGAGAGCAGCACAGGATCTCTAGGAGTGCTGTACCAGGGATTCCTCTGCCCCACTTAATCCCACCTCAGATGAGTTATACACTCTCTTAAGGAGCATGTAACAGCACCACAACCTTGCTACTGTCCTGTTTTATTTCATGGTCGGGCCGGCTGTTTCTCCTCCTTTCCTCCACAGTGTCCCCCAGCCCATGCTATTATCTGCAGTGCTCTCCCAACATCTCTGAGCCCACAAACAGGCTGGCAGAGACCTAACACTGGAAAAAAATTAACTAGGCTGAGCATATTCACAGTATGTGGGCACGTGTCCCGCTGAAGCCAACAACTACAGGAAAATAACCAAAGAAAGAATTCACTCCAGCAAGATTTAGATCTGCAGCATACTCTATTAGGGAAACATCATGAGATTATGTTACTAACAGTGCCTGAAATATCTGCTGCTGAAAGATAGATTCATATTAACAGCATGTGCCATCTGTTGGGAGCATTGTGATTAAAACAACTATCACATTGTCAGATGTTTGATGCTTTATAAAGGCTATGTGTCATACAGCGGTCTTATGTCATCAGTGGGAGAGACTAAAATGATACTTCTTGGCTTCAGAGAGGCAAGTCTAGCACTTAAACTGGAAAAGATACAAAGTCCCAGCATTTCACAATGCATTTTTTGTCATTATTCTCCTGTCTTCCCCTGTCTGCTGGTGACACCAATCTTTTGTCAGCTCACAAGGCCACTCCTGATGAGGCTGAGGTGGATGAACCCATTGTTGATGTCACTTAAGGGTGTCACAAGGCTTATCAAGTTCCAGACATACCTGCATGGCCCCTTCCACCTAGGGATCATCACTCCTTGGACCAGCCTGAAAACTGACTTGAACCCTGCAGTTCAGTTCACACTCAGACACCTCAGAACAGTTTCTGTTTGAGGGGCAACATGGGGACTAATGAGTGTGACTCTCCAGCCCAGCAAGCAGAGCATATGGGTGTAATAAAGGTGAGTTCTGGGCTCTGCCCACTGTTCTGAACTTCAGATCTTCATGGAAGAGCAGGTTACACCACCTGCTTTCTCCCTCTTTAATCTTTTTCTGCTGAATCTAGCACTTTTTTCTACCTCTAGGAATAGTTTCAAAAACAGGGAGAAATATGACCTTCCAATCTTTTCCCTTTCACACTTAGCCTAGTGGGCAGAATATTTTCAAGGATTGGAGATGTAGGATCCCCTCTGAAGGAGGATGTTATGAAAACCCAATCACCCACAGCCTGAACAATTGTTCTCATTGCTCCTTATTAAGGAGCAGTAGGCAGCAAAATGTTTATTGTGTATTCTTTAGTTGAACTGGTCATGACAACTTTGTGGGTTTTGTGGGCAGCTTGCAGGCAGCAGAGTGTTTTGAACATGCCTGTGGGAAAAAGCATGTCCCCTTGGCCAGAGAATCCAGGCTGGACTTGAGCAGAAGGGCCTCCTTGGGCTACTCTGGCATCTGCAGGATGAGAAATGAAGGTGCACATGACCTTTGCTTTTAAAAGCCGGGATGGGTACTAACTCACAAACACTAGACAGCCATTCCAGAAGTGGCTTTGAGGCTCACACTTTTAAATGCAGCTCTGTACTTTCTGACAAGACTCAGACTATGTGCCCAAGGCCATTTTTAGATGTGTCCAAATTTATCTAAATGGGACAACAGCTCATTTACTTTATGTATAATAACAACCAGGTGAGGAACTGGGCATTTATCTAACAAAGGCTTTCAGACCTTTTCAGTCTAATTTTGGCTACTACTATATTTTGCCATGTTAAAAGAAAATCTTTCTTTTCTCCACTTAAGCTTATCATGTTCACATTTATTGTAGTAGTAATTAATAATTCTGGTCTCATCACTAAATTATTTTGTTTGCTATTCTAGCAGCTGGCTTACAATATTATTAAGTAGCATTGTTGGGTTTTTTTAACACAGCAAATTACTTCTCCAAGGGTGACCATTTTAGGATTATTTTCTCCACAAGAACAGGGTAGATGTAAAGCTTAACTCACTGCAATGACTCCAGCTGGTTTTGGATCAAGAACCAACAGTTCTTACAGCAGTCAGGTCAGAGAGACAATCTACTGAGGAAACGGCTTTCAGATTAAGTGTCCTCACAAGGACTGAAAAGAAGCACACAGTTAATTTTCTTCAGAACTATCAAAAAATCACCATTGACAAAGGAGAGCAGTAATACGCAGCACTTCTCCAGAACAAACTGGAACTGCCTAATCCCCAGTATCCCTTACATTTTTGGTTTTGTTAGCTGGATCAGATACTTTTGGATCAGATACATTCTTCTGTTCAGATACATCTCAGAACCCGATTTCTGATGGCTGTTCTTTGCCACTCCACAGCTCTGTGCCGTACATGATTTCACGGTTCTTTTCCAGTAATTAACATAACACCAAAGGGCACAAAGGGGTTGGGGCTGAAAATTAATGCTGTAGCAAAAGTCCATTAATCACAGCTTTCTGCACGCCAAATTAACTACAGAAGGTAGTGCTGATAACATGACAAAAATTAACTACAGAAAGCTGCTAAAAATATGTAAATACAGCCTAAGCCTTTGGAACATTTGCCTTAAAAAGATTTTAAAATAATAAAACAAATATTTTGGTTTAGAAAACAACTTGTCAACTTTTTTTCTATCCAGTATTAGAAACAGAAAATTAGCCCAACAATATCTTAGTGGATTTTATTTTCTGTTTATTGGTTTCTAACCAGGATCCAATCTGTGAAGAAAATAAAAACCCTTTCATTTCTGATATAATCCTGCTGCCTACAGGTGTGCATTTCTTATTATTAATGAACAACTATCAACTGCTAGACAGTAGGTAGAGGAGAAAACAAACAAAAAAAAAAAAGTCAAACAACTTTCCCAATATAATTAATGGCACTACTTTTCAGTTAAAAATCACAATGTCCTTCACATTTGACAGCAGCTGGTCTCTTCTGAACAATGGAAAAATTCACTTTAGGGTTTCATGCTCAAAAAACCTGTGAAACACTTTTGAACGTAATTCAAGGTTGATATAATTGGAAAATCTACTCAATACCTGGTCTACTGACACCTGACAGCATGCACCTGTCTCAGGAGGGAAAATGTGTTCTAGTGAAGGAGCTCACAGAGCTCTTTGACAGGGCTTTAAACTAGCTTGGATGGGGGAAAGGGACAAAATCAGCCTTGTCAGTGCTAAGAAATTGAATGGTGTGCCAAACTTGAGAAAACCAGCACTCATGGCATCCTTCAGTTTGCCTCAAGAGGTGTTGGCTACCTCTTGGAAATAAGGCAAAATAGGAAGGTTTATGCTCAGTGGAAGCAAGGTCGTGGAAGTGACGTGGGAAGAATTGAGATATACTGCTTGCCACTGGAGGGAAAAAATCTGTGTGGACAAAGCGGAACTGAAGATGTAGCTTCAGTCACAGAAATGTGGGGGACAATTCAAAGAGTTTTTTCAAATACATTTCAAATACATTAACAGCAATAGGCAGTGTAGAAATATCATTGGCCTGTTAGAGGATGAGAATGGTCACCTCACAAACAGGGACAGAAACAAGGCAGAGGTGTTTAAGGTTTCCTTTGCCTCTGTCTTCAACACAGATGATGGACCAAGGAGGTCTCAGTGTCCTGAGCTGGAGGACCATAACTGTGAGAATGATAACTCCCAGTCGACCTTGAAATTGTGTGGGATCTGCTGCTCCAGCCGGATCCCTACAAACCTATAAGGCCTGAGGGGATTCATTCCAGAATCCCCAAAATGCTGACTGACGCCATTCCACAGCCTCTCTTGATGGTTTTTGAGCAGTCTTGGGAATCTGGAGAGGTCCCAGCTGACTGGAAGCTGGTGAATGTTGTCCACATTTCCAAGAAGGGTAAGAAGGAGGACCATGGAAACTACAGGCCTGTCAGTCTCACTTCAATGCTGAAGAGAAGCAAGGCTTTAAAAGGGTTAATCAAAGTATCTTGCTCTAAAAAGACTCACACCTCCAGCTCTATCTTGCTCAAAGGACATTTCGTCCTGTTCAGTGCAGTAGACCCAAATCCACAGAAGAATATTAGGAACATTGTACAAAGGGCTTAGAGGTAATAAATCAGGGTAAAGTAAGCTAAGG